>OVBI01002038.1:0-25017 GCA_900406495.1 Sisymbrium altissimum | reverse complement strand
CCCGCAACCGCAACCGCAGCCGCTGCGGTTAAACCAGTCAAGCCCTAAGTTATGGGAAATATATAGAATATAAAGAGTGAAATAAATGTTAGAACATAAAATGAGACGATAAGTGCCTATAGTTTTAATTGGCGTTTTATCTCCATTTCCCATCAATAAGTAGTTCTCACTTGAATCTATAGTCTGGATTGTAAGGAATCCCTATACAGAATTCGTTACATATACATTAGCACCATTATCAATCCACCAAGATTTCGAAGAAACATGAGTAAGATTAGATTAAAAAAGCTTACAGAACGTATAGAATTACCTTTCTTTCCAAACCATTCTTTTCTTTTAGGGCAATTTTCTGAAAGTGTCCAACCTTTTTACAAAAGTTGCATATGTAATCTTTCTTTTCATTGTTCTCCTGATTAGCTTGGTCGGAATCTTTCATTTTGGGTGGTGCTCTTTAATGGCTCTTTTGATGCATTTTTCCAACTATAAGTCCAGATTTTTGGACATAATGGGATATTTTAATACCTTCATGGCCAAGTCTAGCCTCCTCTTTGACTAGTTTATTAGCCAATTCATTAGACGTTCACCTTCCATCAATTTCGTTTTAATTGATCCGAAATGGTCTGTATTAAAGAGGTAGTAAATTTAGGATAAATTGGACGAGAAATGAATCGTCCATTTTCATTTCTAAATTCTTTAATTTAGCCGCAAAATTGGTCATTTCAATGCAATATTCACGCATAGACCTTGTCCCATCATGTTTTTTATGTTATGGTTGTAAAATCTGTCATAAGCTTCCCTGCAAGAGATTTGTGTCTAGTCTTAAGCCATTCTTCTATAACTGCAAGATAAGCTCTAGCTATTGTCATCTTTAAAAACATCATGCTTAATATGTTCGCTTTATCCCAAGATTTATAAGGAGCCTTTTCTCCTTTGTACTATCTATACTTAAGGGATCATTCTTTGTTAAAATAACATTGATGACTCCTTATTAAACCCTTATTAACATAAATACCTATCATTTTATTGTAAGTCCTTAATCACTAGTTCCGTTGGTTACCAAATATTAACTAAAATATAATAATCCCATTAGATAACACTTAATTATAAAACCACATTCATGAAAAGTAAAAAAAATATTTTTCTTACAGATTCATTTGTTGCATCTCTCCGAAACTAGCTTCTAGATTTTCAATTCGTTCTTTGTTACTTCCCATCGTTGATACGTCAATTAAGTGGTCCAAAGCAAGGTACGTCTCTCATACGTCAATTGGTGTTTTTTTTCTAGAAACGAAAATAGAATGAAAAAGAAGAAAACAATGAAACGAAAAATATTTTAAGGTGCTCTGATATCAAATTGATGAGATTCCAATAAAAGTAAAGTAAAGATACTAAGAACACATTGTTTTTGAGGCAAATTCAATCTGCCTTTTCTTGCTTTGGTTTCTGATTTATAATAAGAGATTGGAACTGTAAGTGTTCCTCCCAACGACCTGATTGAAACCGAATCCCTCAGTTCACCATAATCATGAACTTAAGAATAGAACGATACGAAACAAGAACAACACAAGAATTTGATGACCCGTCTTCGCCCACGATGTGTTGAACTATTCACTGGAGCTAGACCTCTGTCCAGCAATTTCATTAATATGGAGATGGTGACACATCGAGCTCAAAACAAGCAATCGAGTGTCACACCACCTGACTACAAGAATGACGACCTAAAACCCGTAACAAACTTGGTTACCCTTTTATACAACAAAGGTTTACATAACTGGACATTAGATAATAAATCAGCCTACTAAATTGCTAGTAAACCAGAATCAATTAAGTAATTTGATTCTCTAAGTCCTAAACCAAGTCCCGAGCTTAATAATACTCTATGAGAATTTGGTACTTAGGCCATATACAACAATAATTTCCTACAGTACTAGAAACACGAAGATAATGGGAAAAAAACAACTAAGATCATTTTTCTATTTTCTCGAAACGTGGGGATTCCTTATTATTAAACAATTGACAATGAAAATATAAAAATGACTTACTCAAAGAGACTTAGTCGTTTGGTTTCTTTACTCTCCCATCACAAACCCCAAATGTTCCCCATCATGCAGACTCTGAGACCCGTTGTTGCGCAGTGGAGAAAAACTCGGTTGTCGATGCTCTCCTTACTGGGCTTTCCTCCTCGTTAAACCTTATGAGAATTTGTGTTAGAAAAAAAAAAGTACTTTATAACATTAAAAAAATACAATAGCTAGAAAACTGAGAATCGGTTAGATTTTAAATATATCGAACCAATCTTTCAAAATCTAACCGTTACAAAAACTAAACATTATCAAACCGACTTTTGTTTCACACTTTTTTGTATTTTCTGATTTTTCTCCAAACTCTTTCTATTCTCTTTTTTTTCTGTGATGAATTCCGTCGATAGATTCATTGATTCCAAAACTTTGTAAGTGGTTCTTCCTCTGTAAATATCAAATTGTGTTTCGTGTATTATTTAATCTTGATTTTGTTTCTAGAATTTATTAATTAGAAATTCGGCCTGAAACTTATCCGATTGGTTGGGTATTAAATTAGGGTTTATAAAGTTTGTGACTTTTTATTTTGATACAGTTATTGAGTGGGTCGGGCCAGACTTCGCATTGGACTTAAGTATACGAGAAGATGGGCTGAACATACCTTAACCACCAATGACTTGAAGAATAAAAGGGGATGACTCACTTTACTTTTATTATTATGCAAAAAGTTGTTATGTTCTTTTGTCGTTTTCTCTGGTGTAATCCGAGAACCTTTTTACCGTCGTCGTTGCCGTGTTGGTCTACCACCGTCGGTAAGTCTTTGTAACCGGTGTTTGCTGAGCATTGGGTTATGTATCTATCTATCAGTATTAAGATCGTATTTACTATATCAAAGGTATGAGATCCTGTACGTTTCTCGGTTTTGGATGATGGAAACTCGTTCTCAAGCCAAGTTGAAAGAGAAGGAAATGGACGCTTCCAAGCTCGAGGAGCTGGAGTCTCGTCTGGCTCAACGTTTTTCTTCTGAGATCGACTGGATTTCTTCCGAAATGAAACAGAATCTAGCTGACGTCGTCGAGTCGTTGCGTTGTCTTTCAACTCAGCACAACGGGTCCACAAGTCAGACTCGTCCTCCGCCGATAGCACCTCCCTTTCTATTTCCGCAACCAGGACTGGAGGTCGGTCACGGCAGACAGGGGCAGATTACAACCTATGGTGGTACCTCTCGCCTCGCGAAGGTCGATTTTCCCCGTTTTAACGGCAATCGGGTGAAAGAGTGGTTAACAAAAGTCGAACAAATTTTCTCGATGGTGTAGCTGAAGTGTGGCACCAATCTTTTCTGCAGTCTGATAATATTGGACCAAAGATATTGTTCGGTTGGACCGCTTATAAAGCTTTCCTCCATGAGCGTTTTGATGAGGTCTTTGATGATCCAATTGCCGAGCTGAAATTGCTGCAAGAGACTGATGGGATCGTTGCTTATCATGGCCGATTCGAGCTGATCAGGAACAGAG
Organism: Sisymbrium altissimum; assembly: GCA_900406495.1. Taxonomy (NCBI): domain Eukaryota; kingdom Viridiplantae; phylum Streptophyta; class Magnoliopsida; order Brassicales; family Brassicaceae; genus Sisymbrium; species Sisymbrium altissimum. The sequence goes on along the minus strand of OVBI01002038.1, from coordinate 21,485 downwards.
TCCATCTCTCTGAAGCGTACCTTGTGAATGCATACTTAGCAGGCTTGCGCACTGATACCCAGATGCACATTCGCATGTTTCAACCACAAACTGTGAGTCAGTGTTTGGTGTTAGGACGGCTCTATGAGGAAGCTCACCCTCGCAAGCCACAACAGTCATCTTGGACGCCTGCAAAACCTCCCTCTTCAACCAAGAAGGATGGTGACACCAGAGTTGCGGGTTCTTCTCGTCCTGAGAAACTACGTGAGTTAAATCATCAACAGTTCTTGTCCCCGGACGAGATGAGTCACCGCCAAGCTGCTGGTTTATGCTACTATTGTGATGAAAAATACACTCCCGAGCACTTTCAACAACACAAACGAAAGCAGATCATTACGATGGAAGCTAACATTGATGATGAAGGCACTAACACTTCGACAGACGAAGATGAGATCGAGGAGATTCCCCGGGACAATGAAATGGTACCCCGCATCTCGGTCAATGCCATTGAGGGTGTTTCGGGGTCCCAAACAATGAAGGTGAAAGGCATGAAAGGGAAACAGGCCATCTATGCTTTGCTGGATTCCGGGTCTACTCATAACTTCATGGATCCACGCACGGCAGCTAAAGTCGGCTGTTTTATGACTCCGATTGGGGTTGCACCAGTCGAAGTTGCTGATGGTCGAACAGTCACTGTGTCTTCACGGGTTGAGAGGTTTTCTTGGAGCTTTCAGAACACTACATTCACCACGGACTTCTTGATCTTACCTTTGGGTGGTTGTGATATGGTCTTGGGTATGCAATGGTTAGCTCAGTGGGGACCAATCACGTGGGACTTTCATGAGTTGACAATGATGTTCAAACTACCAAACAACAAAAGCATGCTGCTTCATTGTGTGAGGGGTTGAATTTGCGAAATCAAAGCCAAAACGTTGAATCATCACGTCAATGAGGACAGTGCTCAATTATCCATGATTTGGGTTCAGGATACAAACTCCTCACCCATTGAATTTTGCTCTTTGGAGGGTCTTGCGTCTACATCACCTTTGCCACCTGCAGTTGATCGTCTATTGAGTGATCTTCAGGACATCTTCAACATACCCAGTCAACTACCTCCATCACGCCCTAACCATGACCACAAGATTCCCTTGTTGGAGGGGTCCAACCCTGTTAATCTCTGGTCTTATCACTATGCCATTCACCAAATGGACGAGATTGATAAGATTGTTCAGAAATTGTTAAATGCAGGTACCATTCAAACCAGCTCGAGTTCTTATGCCTCTCCGGTGGTTCTGGTTAAGAAGAAAGATGGAACTTGGCGTCTCTGTGTTGACTATCGGGGTAATATCACCGTTAAGGATCGCTTCCCAATTTCCCTAATTGATGATCTTATGGACGAACTGCATGGTTCTCAGGTGTATTCGAAGATTGATTTGCAGGCTGGGTAACCATCTAGTACGTATGACTCCATCTGACATCCACAAGACGGCTTTCAAAACTCACAGTGGGCACTATGAATACTTGGTATGCATTTTGAGCTTACCAATGCCCCAGCAACGTTTCAGGGACTTATGAACAACGTTTTTCGACCCTTGCTCTAAAAGTGTCTTCTCATTTTCTTCGATGATATTCTGGTCTACAATGCTTCAGAGGACGACCACATTCTGCACCTAACTTCAGTCTTTGAGCTTATGCGACAACACCAGCTATTTTCTAAGCAGAGTAAGTGTGCTTTTGTCACCTCTCGTATCGAGTATTTGGGACATTATATCCTGGGGTCAGGCGTGCCTACAGATCCAGTGAAAGTTGCAACTGTTCGGAGTTGGCCTCGTCCTGAAAACCTCAAACAGTTACGTGGGTTCTTGGGTCTGTGCGGCTATTATCGACGGTTCGTGAAGAATTTTGGTACAGTGGCTTTCCCTCTCACACCTCTGATTAAGCAGGACAACTTTGTTTGGTCGGATCAGGCTGAATCAGCTTTTCTGCAGTTAAAGGAAGCTCTCTGTAGTGCCTCAGTGCTCGCTCTCCCTCGTTTTGACCTTCCTTTCGTTGTGGAGACAGACGCTTATGGAGCAGGAATCGGTACTGTCCTCATGCAGGAGGGTCATCCTCTGGCCTATATCAGTCGACACCTGAAGGGCAAACAACTTCATTTCTCCATTTATGAAAAAGAATTGCTTTCAGTGGTTTTTGCGGTTAAGAAATGGAGGCATTACTTATTGATGGATCCCTTTGTGATTCAAAACAGACCAATGAAGTCTGAAGTACCTCTTGGAACAACGTATGAACACACCAATTCAACAACAGTGGTTACCTAAGTTGCTGGAACTTGATTATGAGATCCAGTACAGGCAGGGGAAGGAAAATGTGGTTGCAGATGCTCTCTCACGGGTGGAAGGAGCTGAGATACTCCATATGGCTTTGACGGTCCTTGAATGTGACTAATTGCAGCAGATTCAAGAAGCGTATGACACTGATCCAGCATTTAAAGATATTATTCAAGCCCTCCAACACTCTTCTACAGCCAAGAAGCATTACTCTTGGTCTCAGGGCATCCTTCGCCGAAAAAACAAACTGGTGGTTCCTGCTGATTCTGCTCTACGAGATAAGATCTTACAATGGCTTCATGGTTCCGGTACAGCAGGTCATTCTGGTTGAGATGTCACTTATCAGAAGGTCAAAGGGCTATTTTACTGGAAGGGCCTCTCTAGTGACATCCAGTCATACATTCACAGTTGCTCAGTCTGCCAATGCTGCAAGTATGAAACTACGGCAACTCCGGGTCTGTTGAATCCTTTACCCATTCCAACAGCCATTTGGACAGATATTTCCATTAATTTCATCGAGGGCCTCCCGGTTTCGTCTGGTAAATCAGTTATCCTGGTTGTTGTTGACAGACTAAGTAAAGCTGTTCACTTCATGGCTCTGCCTCATCATTATACTGCAACCTAAGTTGCACAAGTGTTCCTGGATACAGTTTTTAAGCTTCACGTGTTCCCTCAGTCCATCGTCAGCGATCGTGACCGAGTTTTTCTCAGTGACTTTTGGAAAGAATTGTTCACATTACATGGGGTTGCTCTCAACTACTCCAGCGCTTACCACCCGCAGAGTGATGGTCAGACAGAGGTGGTCAATCGCTGTTTAGAGACGTATCTTCGTTGTATGTGCAGTGATCATCCCCACCTTTGGAGCAAATGGTTGCCACTGGTAGAGTTTTGGAACAACACCAACTTCCATACGGCCATCCAGACCACTCCATTTAAAGCTGTCTATGGCCAACCACCTCCACAACATCTACCTTATTTACCTGGCAAAGCTAAGGTAGCAGTCGTGGCTAAAACACTTGAAGAATGAGACAAAATGATTCTTTTGTTGCAGTTCTATTTGCTCTGGGCTTAACACCGTATGAAACAGTTCGCTGTTCAACATCGCACTGATCGTTCTTTTGCTATTGGAGATTGGGTTTTTGTGAAGTTGCAGCCTTATCGACAGTCATCTGTGGTCATTCGATCAACTCAGAAACTGGCTCCTAAGTTTTATGGCCCCTATCAGATTGTGGATCGCATTGGGTCAGTTTCTTATAAACTCTGGCTTCCAAGCGATTCACTCATTCACCCGGTCTTTCACGTATCTCAACTCAAGGTTGCTGTTGGAGACGTCACTACCACCACAGCACTTCCCTCTGTTACGCCGGATGTTTTGGTCAAAACACCCACACAAGTCTTGGATAGGAAAATGGTTAAGCGTCAGGGAAAGGCAGATACCATGGTGTTGAGATAGTGGGTTGGTCAGTCTGAAGAAGAAGCATCGTGGGAGTTTCTGTTTGATCTTACTAAGAAGTTCCCTGGTTTTAAACCTTGAGGACAAGGTTGTCTTGGCGGGGAGGATTTGATACAGTTATTGAGTGGGTCGGGCCAGACTTCGTATTGGGCTTAAGTATACTAGAAGATGGGTCGCGCACACCTTAACCACCAATGACTTGAAGAATAAAAGAGGATGACTCACGTTACTTTTATTATTATGCAAAAAAGTTGTTACGTTCTTTTGTCGTTTTCTCTAAAGATGACTCATGGTTCTAAATTTGGGAGAGTGGTTTATTTGTTCGCCACATCTTCAATACCCTCCAAGCTAATTACTACTGCCATATCACCAGGTATCATCCATTATATAATTTTTTTTCTTCTTCTTTCCCTTTGACTTCTGTGATTGTTCTTTTAGTTTGCAGTTTGTATCATTTTTGTTCAGAGATAGGATTTGAATATTCTTTGCTCTTTTGTTAATATGAATTCCTTACAACGTAACTCTCTGTTCAGACTAGTCTCGCTTGTAGCTAATCATGGATGCCTTTGTTTTGGTGTCTATTACAGCCATACATGCTTGGAAGCTTACTCTGCGTGAAACCGTCTTCAAGGTAACTTCTCTGCCTATGAAATTAAACATATGTTTTTGTTTATTTCTGATTTCTGTCTTTTGAGGATGGAATCGAACGAGGACAAAGTCAAACACATTTAATTAGTTCTTGATGATGTCTTGGAATTGTGAAACCCAAAAAGATCATAGGCAGACACTAATCTAATAATGTTCTGTCATATTCATATTTGGGTACATTGTCCCGTTGCCCCGAGCCGTAAGGATGGTTGGTGGTGTGTCTATTGATGGATGATATGGGATGAAATATAAAAGATGGAATCTATTGGTTGGTACTTGGTAGTGCATGACTTAAGAATCTTTAGACAAAAACTATATGGGATCTGTTTTCGATTCATTTGTTGGAATGGAGGATAACGAGGCCTTAAGAAAGTCTTTACACAAAGACTATAATCTGAAAACCGATTCCTTTTGTCTTTGTCTAAAGATAATATGGGGTTGGTTTTAGACTTTCTGGATGAAAATATTGTTCACGGTTCACACAAAGTCTTTAGCATAAAGACTACATTGAGATCGGAAACATGACCAAAACGGCTTAAGAAGGTCCTTAGATGGTAACAAACGACTAATGGACTTGTTGGATGGGAAAATAATGACCAACATATTATAGATGTCTTAAGACAAAGACTAGGGGATGGAAAACAAATTAACCAACGGTTTATAAATGGTCCTTAGATGGTAAAACTGACAAATGGACTTGTTGGATGGGGAGAAAACCGACTGACTAATAGCTTAAGATGTTTTAAGACAAAGTCTAGAAGGGATGACCAACGGCTTAGAAATGGTCCTTAGATGGAAAAAACGACTCATGACTTGTTGGATGGGAAAAAAAAAACAAAAAAGATCTTAAAGATGTCTTAAGATAAGAACTCTGAACCTCAAGACATAAAGAACTATGTCTTTACGGCTTGGAAGGAGCCATGAACTATCTATGTTCACCAAAAGGCTTAAATGTATAGAAGGACCAATGGCTGAGAAAGGTCTCTAGTGACGGAAAAAGACTTAGAACAACTAATGGCTGAAAGAAGTCTGACAAAGTCTATGAACCACAAAGCTTAAAAGTATACATAGACTAGCAGTTGGATGGAAAGTCACTAGACAAACATCATGGGTTGGTATTAGACTTGCTGGATAACAACCCATAGTTTAGAAGTCTTTAGACAGAAATGGATTGGTTTACATTTTGTTGGGTGGAAAAAAGGCAAATCACCGATCAAACGTCTTTATAAAAAAACTAAATGACATGTTGGATGGAAATACCACGAATGACATAAGTGAAGTAAAGACTAACTAATTCTACTTTTTTTTGTTTTTCCAGGTATGTGCTTTTGAAGGTGTACAAATTATTTTGAGACTCCGAGGAGATTTCGAGTATAGCAGAATTATGTCATAAGTATGTTCTTCTCAAACCTGCTTGTAAATAGTTTACAAAATTCACAAATAGGAGAAACATGTGTGAAATAAATACTAATGCTTTTTTACAGGAGATGAAGCATCAAAAATCTTAGTAGATATATAAGTGTAAGAAGCAAACACTGGTCACTTGAAATTGCAGGTTAGTCTTTTCCTTCCAATTGTTTTAGCTTTTTTCATGCAGTTAACGCAGTCAAGCTTGGTTCTATAGCCACTTTCAGAGTTACATTTATTGCTTAAGAGTTAAGGTATGAACTGCAAAAATGGGTTGATAAGTTCCTCTTTATATGTCTTTAGTTTGATCTGGACACATGGGTTTATAAATTCCTTGTTTTGTTTCATAAGTACATGACATGTGGTAATTCAGATAAGTGAGTAAATCTTCCAAGAGTTAGCTTACTTATATCCTTCATTGTTTACTTGATTTCGTATTTTTTTGTTTAATTTCCTTGCTAATTTACAACTTCCTTCGTACTTGCTCCCTTGATTTCTTATTTTAGTTCTACATTCTTTAATCTTTAACTTATTTTTGTTTATTTCCTTGGTTTTTTTTTCATGCTTACCTGCCCTTTGATTCATGTTCAACTTTTTTTTCTCTTTAATTGCTTACTTCCATTTTATTCTTCTTTGATTCCTTATGAGTTACTTGTTTCTTGCTAACTTACTTAATTTGCCTACCTACTTTTCTATACTTATTTTCTATTTACTTGCTTAGTAACTAACTCTCTAACCCGATTATCAATATATCTTCCATGAAAATATATATTTGCTTTAAACACTTCTAAGTTACTGTTTGAAAATAGTACATATGGACACAAATGAACTGAGCGTCTATCAAGAAAAATTCCTTGTCGTAGTCAATGTCTCTGCCACATTGACCATACCTTTCACTGTCTCTACTTATACTAGGCTATCTCTATTGCTTCCATTTATATATGCATACGTACTTGCATATGTGCTTGCTCTGTTACTCATATACATTCATATTTTCTCCCATACTTCATTGTTTATGTGCTCTCTTGATTCCCTTTTTGATTTTCTTGCTAACTTGGAAGCTTCTTTATTTATGTTTTGATTCCTTTCTAGGTTCATTCACACTTCTTTACTGGCTTCTTTTCTTGATTTCTTGCTTTCGATTGACTTCCTTGATTCTTCGCTTAGTTCTAGCTTCTTCCCTTACTTTATTGATTTTTTGTTTATTTGCATGGTTCCTTCGTGTGCTTGCTTGTTTGCTTCTTTTGGGTGCATACTCGCTTCCTTATGTGTTGTTTTTGTTCTTCTTTGGGTGCATGTTTACTTACTTGGTTCTTTATATTCTTCTTTAATTCCTTGCTGGCTTCTTCCTTACTTAACTAGTTTACATTCCCACATAATTTTGTGAGTCTTGTCTTGTGACCAAGTAATGCGGTTTTAGATGTTTCGTTGATAAATTGATAAGTCATTGCAAATGTAGATCTAAATAGTAAAATATATAATTAGGAAGAAATCTATTATATTAAAACATGATTATTTTTTTGGAAAACATCTTTAGTTGATATGTAGTTTACATAATGATTTGATTAAACTTTATTAACGATAATTATGGAATATAATATGACATCTATTAAACATTTTTTTGAAAAAAATACAATTATTAAATATGTATTCAAACAATCTAAATAATGGGTTATATTTTTCTAATTAATTAAAAAACTAAAATCAAAGTAAAATCATGTATATTCAATTTTTAAATGAAACGATAAATGAATTAAATAATAGAGTACATCAAATATGTTTATAAATTATAAAATAAAATATTGGTTAACATATACATAAATATAATTTTGAACATGTTTCAACTAACAAAACAAAAACATGCATAAAAGTTCAAACTTAATATTAATAAATTTATAATTTATCAATTGTAAATCATTAACTTGAAAAAATAAAATTTTTAAAATTAGATCAATATATTTATAACTTCATAAAATGAAAATATTAAAATAGTTAAAATTTATATATATATATATATATATATATAATTATTTAGTAAGACGGATTAAAAAAAAAATTATAATTATGGGTTTTTACAATTTTTACTATCAAACAATTAAATAATTGTAAGACAGATTAAAATAATTAATTAATCTATTTCGATTATAAAAAGATTTAAAATAAGTATTACGAAACAAATTGTAAAAATTTGTTATCATATTTTCTCTTTAAATAATATAGTTATAATTATATAAAAATATCAATTTATATGAGTATATGAGAATAGAATCTACTATTTATTAAATAGGTGTCTTGACAATATCATCATTGTTTTTGTTTCTATCTGATAATATAAACTTATTGCTAATATCCATCGGTAGGTTTTACTTTTAACATTGATATATTATATTTTGGGTTTATATATGGTGTCATATTATATATCTTGACTATTAAAAAAACTTTTTATCATTATCTCTCTTTTGATTTTTGTATATGCATCACAAGGTAATTCATTTTATGGGAGTTTTTGTAGATATTTTGAATGTAAGAGAGACTTTTGCATGCAGACTAAGAGACTCTTCGATCATTTGCAAAAATGGAATTACAGTACTTATGCCTTTTTTTTGTTGTTATAAATTAATATACTAATGAACAGTTAAAAATTAATGTAGTATGTAGAGGAATTAGATGGTGATGCCACATTAAAATAGTGTAGTTTTATTGGATTGTATCAGAATAGTAGTCCCAACATTTACCTTAATGCTTAAGCTCGTATTACTCCGTAAAAGAAAACCTAGATTCCAAACACTTCTCGTAAACTTTTCTAAAGAAAGAGGAAGATGTGCCCAAAGAGTCTGAAAGTGCGAGAGAATATATGATGATAATCCATTCACTAGACTCTTTGAGATCTCAAGTGCTCTCATATCTTCTGACAAAAGAAGTTGCTAGGACTAGTGTTTTGTCCAAGAGGTGAAAATGTCTGTCTTTGATTCTGGGGGTGGATTTGAACTGTTAATTATCAGTTCCCCGACTACATTGACTTACCAAAACACAGAAGGTCTATAATATTAGCTTGCGCCAACAGTAGAGTTTAACTTAATGACGCATTTAAAGAATCCGTTTTCTGTATTTATCAAATGTCTCTTTTATTATTCAAATTTTAATTGATTCCCTGACCACATAAACTACTGTCACGCGTGCAAGTATCTCAAATGCTTCAATGCCGAAGATGTTTAAATTCACAATATTCATTTGCAATTCCACTGACCGTGATGACTTGTACAACAATTTGAACATTTTATTTATAGTGGCAATCTTGAGAATGGTTGCATTAACTAAAAGAGATGTTCACTGGTGCGTTGGAATATCTCTCTTTAATCTCGTCCTTCTTAGCTCAAGAAGGGTGCATGGATTCTTCTTCATCAAATCGTTTGTTTCCAACACGTAAAATAGCCAGTCCATATATCCTTCTAAGACGACTCTTTTAGAGGAAGAAGTCATCATATCTACAGAGTAACAAACCCAAAAGTCCCCATCATGCAGACTTTGAGACCCGTTGGTGCGGTAGTGCCTCTAGGATGTGGCATTGGTAATTGTTGGATATGGGCCTCGAGGCCCAAAGATCGATCAAGGCCCAGGAGCGAAACAGTAAATAAACACCAGCCCGCTGGTCACGAACCCGCCAATAGTGTTCCATAACTCCGACAGGGCCCCGCCAGTAGCAGCGCACGTCGTCTGACAGGATTGCTGTAGCTCGGCGCTGAAGAGCGAAAGGACAACCTGCCACACCTACGACTCAGAGAAGGTCCGGGCTACGGGACTGTTCCAAACGGCGCCGAACGAGCAGTGAGTCCCGCCATGAAAGGAGGACCGAGATGAAAGATTCATGAGGAGGCCCAAGTATAAATAGGAGGAGAAGAATGAAGAACAAGGAGGTAGAGAATTGAGAGGAGGAAAAGAGGATTCCCGACATAACAGTTCGAGAGATCGAACTGTTCTTCCCGTAAACGTCAAACCCAACTCTCACATCAGACTTCTCCGAACCCACCTCGCTATTTCGACCATCTAGAAAAGATAGCCACTAGACCTTGCTCATCGACGTCCCACCTCAAAAAATTGGCACCCACCATGGGGCCCCGAGCAATGAGTGGGTTAACGATGTCCGGAACGACATCCCCGCAGTCTCCTGCCATCGGATCGACAAGCCATTTCCATATCGAAACACCTTATCCAACGATGATCATCAGGCCTCAATCTCCGCTACCTCCGAGATCGCCGACCCTTGTGCCATCGCGAGCGCCCACACAGCTGAGGATGAGCACACTAACCTTGCAGGCACCAACCACCTCAAATGTCGATAGCGTCCCGTTCAACAATCAGGTGAACCAGCTCTTAGACTCAGCGAAGAACACGCCCACATCTCCAAACGTTGGAGCCACCCCCACAAGGGAGACCACCGAAACCCAGCCAGAAACGATCCCGAACGCACAGATCAGCAATATTGACGAAAGAGCAACGCCGCCCAATCAAAGCACCGACGTCGTAACGGAATACGACGTGCCAACACTTCTACAAACCCTGTTAGAATGAATGAACGAAATTTCCAAGGGAACTGAAGCTCGCACCGATGCCCTGGTCGCAGCACAAAATATCCCCACGAACGATACGAGCCCGCAACTCCAGCGTTCTCGACTAATAGCTTCAGAAGTGACCACAGACCTGCAGCGAAACCTGTTTGGCGACCTATCAACGCCAAATGATGATCGAATCGGCCCGGAAATAACCGACACCCCATGCCCGCGACAACCTTTTGAGATCTCGTGGCATGGCGGCAAAGAGAGCGATAGGGATCGAGCAATTCGAGGTTTGCAGAATACCATTCGAGACATGTCTTCGCGAGTTCATTAGGCAATAAGCTCAGCGCCGGAGATCGATCGCGTGCTGCAAGAAACTCAAAACACTCCTTTCACCAAAAAAATCCAAAGCGGGTACCCGTTCGATATCCGAAAAAAAAATAAAATTACCGACGTACAAAGGCAATACCAACCCTCGCCAGTACATGATCGCATTCAGCATCGCCATGGACGAGCCCACTTCACTGCCGAAGAACGCGATGCCGGATATTGTCAGCTGTTCGTGGAAAACCTCAGCGGCGCCACCCTCAGCTGGTTCTCCCGTCTCGAGGCCAATTCAATCGACAACTAAAACCAGCTGTCGACTGCTTTCTTAAAGCACTACTCGATGTATATCGAGGAGGAAGCTACCGAAGCCGAGCCCTATGCGCTATCCCAAGACCCAAAGGAGACCCTCTGGTCTTTCATCGACTGGTTTCCCGCCGTCGTCTCCCGCGTTAAAGTGTCAGAAAAAATAGCCCTCGTCGCCTTATGAAATGGCCTGTGGCACGAATTGGCACTTTGAGGCAACCTAAAGCTCAATCGACCCCATATGCTCGATGACGCACTACATCGCGCAGCCCTGTTCGTCGACCTCGAAAAAGAAAAGGCCCTCCTCGCGAAACTATATGCCCCAGTAACCGAAAAAAAAAGAACGACTCCGAGAAGTCAGTAAAGAAGAATATCGCGAACCACGGCAGCACTACAACAAAGAGTATAAGAGAGACATAAGGGATTGTCAAGGCCGTTGCATGCAATGTGATCGATGATTCGCGAACCTCCCCAGAACGGCTCGAAAAAACAAAAGTTGAAGACGCCGAAGACCAGAACTCGTGGTGCGAGTTCCATCGAAAGCGAGGCCATCCAACTGATAAATGCAGAAATCTGAAAGACTTGCTCCTCGCCAAATATCGAAAAGGAGAAGTTCATCTGGCAACTCGCAACCACCCTAGGCAAAACACCTACATCCGTTCGATGGAGGATGAGAAGAATCAGATCCGGCACCATGAGGACAACCCCCAAGACGGGCGAGAATACCGCGAAAAGGAAGATCGAGGCGAGCCTAGCAAGCACTGGCGTGGTCGAGAAAGCGACGATATGCCTCCACCCCCACCAAGGAGAAGGATAAACATGATCAAGGGAGGACTGATGAATCGCAATGACTTAGTTTCCTCCATCAAAGAAGGAACCAGAAGAAGGGCGAACTGGCGAACCAGCAGCTACCGTTGTAATGCTGACGAAGTCATCGATTCTGAACTCAGTTTCTCCCCGTACGATGCAGAAGGCCGCGATTTCCCGCACAACGACCCCTTAGTAATTGAGCTCATGGTCACCAAGGAATTCCCGCAAGTCCAACGCCTTACAGGCCGCATCATGGCCTTAAACTGGTTCATTTCCCGGTCAACAGATCGATGCCTTCCCTTCTACCAACTGCTTCGAGGAAATAAGCGTTTCAAGTGGAAGACACCTTCAGACAACTAAATGAATATATCACGAGTCCGCCGATCATGGCAAAACCAGACGAAGAAGAGACGCTCTACCTCTACATCGCAGTGGCTCACGACGCAGTCAGCGGAGTCTTAGTCAAAGAAGATCGCGGAGAACAAAAACCAATCTACTACGTCAGCCAAACTCTCAACGACGCAGAGACAAGATACCCGACGCTCGAGAAGCTCGCACTGGCAGTCGTAATGTCCGCGAGAAAATTGAAACCCTACTTCTACTCGCACTCGATCGTAGTCCTCACAAATCAGCCGCTCCGATCAATCTTACATAGTCCAAGCCAATCTGGTCGTATCGCGAAATGGGCAATCGAGCTTAGTGAGTTTGACGTCGATTATCGCGTTCGAACATGCCCGAAGTCACAAGTCCTCGCAGATTTCCTTATCGAACTACTGCCAGAACTCGCACCGGGGACACCCACAGAAGAAACATGGGCTTTGTATGCCGATGGATCATCATCTCGCCACAGGTCAGGAGTAGGCGTATGCCTTGAGTCACCAACCAAAGAAATCCTAGAGCCGTCGTTTCGCCTAGAATTCCCCGCCTTGAATAACGAAGCGGAGTACGAAGCACTGTTCGCGGGACTGAGCCGGGCGCAGGTAATCGGAGTCAAACGAATCATCGTCTATTGTGACTCGCAGCTCGTCGCCTCGCAGTTCAACGGCGAGTACAAAGCAAGAATTGAGTGAATGGACGCGTAGTCGTCAAAATCCTCGCGAACTCCTTCGACATGTTCTCATTGATCAAGATCCCAAGAGAAGATAATACTCCAGCCGACGCCCTAGCGGCACTTGCCTCCTACATCGGACCCCGATCTCAAACGAATAATCCCAGTTGAAAACATAAACTTCCCAAATATCGAACTCCCTCGAGGAGTCAATGCGATAATCGACGACGACGAAACGGAAGAAGAAGAGAAAGAAGAGGAAATCGATACGACGGACGAAATGTCTGAAAAGGAACCGCTGCACGTGAATTAGCGCACTGAAATCCTCATGTACATCGAAGATGGCGATATTCCAACAGACAAATGGGCAGCTTGCCGTCTGAAAGTGAAAGCCGCCAAGTACAGACACCTCGACGGGAATTTATATCGCTGGAGCGCGAATGGGACAATGCTTATGTGCATCGACGGCGACGAAGTGGCGAAGGTGATGGCAGAGACACACGGAGGGGCAGGTGGAAATCATTCTGGCGGTCGCGCGCTCTCACTCAAAATATGTAACATCGGGTACTACTGGCCCACAATGAAGACTGACTATCAAAAATACGCCGCTCGATGCGAACAATGCCAGCGACATGGGCCAATGATCAAGTCACCCACCGAACTACTCACTGCGTCAACACCACCTTACCCGTTCATGAGATGGGCGATGGACATCATCGGACCCTTACCAAGGTCAAAACAAAAACGTTTCCTCCTTGTCCTCACCGATTATTTCACCAAATGGGTTGAAGCAGGAATTGTACATCGCCATCTCAGATTCCGACGTCCAGAAATTCATCTAGAAAAACATCATCTGTCGACACGGTCTCCCGTATGGGATGGTCACCGATAATGGGCTGCAACTCATTTCGAATCGAATCGAAAATTTCTGCGCAAGATGGAATATCCGTCTTAGTCGATCAACCCCGCGATATGCTCAGGAAAACAGGCAGGCCGAATCAACGAACAAAATAATCATTGATGGACTAAAAAAGCATCTCGAGGATAAGAAAGGGGCATGGGCAGACGAACTCGATGACGTATTGTGGTCACATCGAACAACGCCGCGACAATCTACTGGCCGCACCCCCTTCTCACTATGCTACGGCATCAAAGCAATGGCACCCGCTGAGGCGAGCGTTCCCACACTCACACGCAGCATGATAGTAACACAAAGCAACCTCAACGACGAAATGCTTAGAGACAGACTCGACTGTCTTGAAGAAGAACGCGAACAGTCACTCCTCTGGATTCAGAACTACCAAAACCAGGCCGCCAAGTTTTATAACAAGAAAGTATTCGGAAGGCACTTCGCCGAAGGAGACCTGGTACTCCGCAAAGTCTTCGAAAATACTGCAGAATTAAACGTAGGCAAACTCGGAGCGAACTGGGAAGGTCCCTATATCATTTCGAAGATAGTTAAGCCCGGCGTCTACGAGCGATCCCGTGTTCCTGGAATGCGATGAACATCAAAAGTATTTACTATTAAACCAAAATATATATATATGTGAACTATGATTGGCTTGATCTGCACTTCAGGGTACGTAGGCAGCCTCTTTGCAGGCGCAGCCATAACAAAAAAAAAAAGAAAAAAAATATATATGTATATATCCGATCTTTAGTCCGCAACATTATAGACCTCGAACAACATTACCTGGTAAAGAGGCACCATGACTAATGGTCAAGGTCGCCCACTCTTCCACCACAATGTTCGACTCGGATCAATCGCGACGTCGCACGATTCCACCGAACGCTCGACATCCTATCGGAAAACAGGCTAGCTATAGAACCTGCAATACGGTCTCTAAAAGCATCAAGTTACGAACGACATCGAACCCAACGTCGCACTACGATTAACGATCAAAGTTCCTCACTCTTCCCGATCATCTCATCGCCTGGATCCAAATGACATCAATCGCAATATTCGACTCCGGTTAATTGCGAGGTCATACGATTTCATCAAATGCTAGACGTCCTATCGGAAAACTAGCTAACTATACGACCTGCAGTTCAGCCTCTAAAACGTCGAATTACGAACACGCGGTAATGTAACGCCCCGATTCATACTATTTCACATAGAGAAATCGAAATTACACAACTGTTCAAAACAAACTCAACATCAATATATAGCAAATAATACGAAGTAAAATAGCTAAAGAGTAACTTAATAATCAGCTCGAGACCGACTGACCAAAGTTCAAAATAAAATACATTCGCTGAGAAATGCATAAACAAGTTTACAAAAAAAGAGGGATCAAGCGAAAGGGAAGAAAAGTCGACTAAGGTCGAGAAGAGGCCTCGTGCATGGTCTGTTCGGCTTCGCTAGCAATCATCTCAGCATTCGATTCATGAGGATCCACGCTGGGAAGAGCACCAAGCATCACCGCTTCCGGAAGCTTCGGACTAAATGACGATGCTAACTGAGCCACCGGAGAGACAGCCAAATCACAAGCTTCAATTTCCAGAACATCGAGCTCATCGATCGGCCTCGACACCGTAGCCAATTCCTCCTGGTGCTTCGATAAATACGAGTCCGAGATAGCTATGCCTTCTTCGCGGTAAAGAAGAGTCAAGTCGACGGCCCCCTTCGCCTGATTCTCCATCAACACTAAGTCTTTGATCTTCTCTTATTCAGCCAAATACGTTTCGAATTTGCGGAACCGGGAGTCATCCTTCCCCCGCATAGCCTCGATCACCCGCAGATGTTCCGCTTCGACGGCCACTACACGAGCTTGTTTCAGCTCAGGAACAACGGCCCACAACTGGGCTCGACACCTCGCCAGCTGCCTCTCCAGATCGGCTTCCTTCCTCTCAGCAGCGACGAGCCGCCCTTTGATCTCCTCCGCCAATTTCTGGAAGTCGTCTGCCTCCTGATTCGCCTTCAAGATGCCATCGACGGCACCCTGTAGCCTCTCCCGCTCGACCGCCAATTCCCAGCGAGCCTCGATTGCCTCCGCACGATGTGCCGCCGCCTCTGCTCGAACAAGGTCGAGCTTTCGCTCCAAAAGCCGAACCAGACGGTTGGCCCTTCCTACTGACTGCCAAGATAAATATAAAGGTTATAACTCGCATCAGATGGGATTGATATGATAAGAAAACGGGCAAAGACGAATGAGTATACCTTCACTACAGACACGGCCCAGGCCTGCGGCTTCGACATCTTGTCAACAGGCAGAAGATCGTGCAAACCCCCCTTAACCTTGCGGACATACTCGGCGCAAGCCAGTTCATCATTTTCCAGTGGAACGTCCTTAACATGGTGAAATGAGATCGCATGCAAGCTCACGGGTTCCGACTTCCGACGCTTCGGCGGTCTCCCTTCGGATAACTTCTCTTCTTCGCGGGGCTTCTCGATCTCAGTGGCAGAAACAAGAGCTAGCGGGCAAGAAGTCCCTTCGAAACCGGCTTGATCCTCACCGACCACCTGATGGGAGCTGTTCACAGCGAGCGAGCAGGGAGAAGCGAACCCTGCCCATGCTCGTCACCACCGACATCCCCTTCTTCTCCCTCAAAAGATGCAAGCTCGACGACATCTCCTCCCGTCAAAGCGATTTCTTTTCCCTTCTTCCTCCGAACGAGTGCCTCCGCGTTTGACTCCGAGGCAGAATCAGGAAGTGCAAGAGGCATCAACGGCTTGACAGGAACCGCCGTTTGTGATGAAGTCTGCACAAGCGGAAGGGCATCTTGGGAAGCAGCCAGCGCTTTCTCAAAAAGAGCAGGCGATTCGGTAGCGACGCCAGCATCGGACGGCCCAGGCGTACGAAGAGTGCTGGCATAGTTCAATAGCTTCCTCTCCACCTTTACCATCTTCCCGAAAGACTTGGTACGACTTTTTTTTGATCGAATGGGATGTGCACCCAGCCAACTGAATACGAGCCACCAAAAATAAGAAGACCAAGATTTGCGAGATGAAACGAAACGAAGCTAAGAAAACTTACCCTGATTTATCAACCGAGCGCTTTGGAGTATCCTTTCTCTCGTGAAGGTCGTCCACTTAGAGCGTCCCAGCGAAGTGATCTTTCTGATGTCCTCGACTAAAGTTGCAGACGCAGGATGGCCACTTTCTTCACGATCTACGAACAAAGAACCAGACAAAGATAAGAAAACAAACCCAGATCTCAAAATCGAACACTAAAGACTAGCGAACTATATCTACCAGGCAACGGGTTCCATTCGGCCCAAAAATCATAGTTAGGGTCAGAAGATACGAAAGTAGAGATTTTTGAGTAAAAATATCTCTCCATCCAGTCTGTCGCTTTATTCGGGACTTCGTTCAGCAGGCCGAATGCACGCTTTATGCTCACATAGAATGTATTCGGTGTCCCTATGTTCGTACAAAATCCGGTCATCTCCTCAAAGAGACGTAGATCAACGTCAATTCCCATCTCCTTCACCGACACAAGGATAGCCATCGTATTCCGGATTCCCGCCGGAGTAAATTGTGAAATGGTGATCTGACGAAGTGCGCAGTAACTTGTCAAGACGACTGGGAGAGGGAGCCAAAGCATGCTCTGCGAAAAAAACTGATCATTGAGATACACCAACCCAGGTGGAAGGGTCCATGGGCGATCCGCGGAAGAAGGGACCATCAGCTCAACCTCAGGAGGAATCCCACACGCAGACCGCGAATCTTATAAGAGCCTCTCCATCATACGAGTACTGGTCCCATCGGCACTTCGGCAGATACGAGGCTTCGCAGGCCTCTTGGGCGAACCAGGGAACTTCCCCTTCCCGACGCCACTTCGCGGAATGGAACCAGCCGGTAACTTAGAAAGCAATCGGGATTTGCTTTTTCCCTCGCAATCAGAGGGATATTATCGATTTCGTCTTCGGTCACCGAAGTACCAACCCCGTCAGCCTCAACCCGGAGCGAAGTCCTCTCTTTCTTCCGATAGCCCATTCTAGACCTCGCCATCTCTTCGTCAACCTCAATTGGACTGTTCTCGCCTGAGTAACGGGGAGACGAATCAGAATCTTCGAAGGCATTTGGCTCTCCTGAAGACCATGATGAACCCGATTCGACCGCAATCCTGCCCATCCCGAATAAAGGAACAAACCACGAAAAGAAAGACAGAAGAAGCAAACAAAAAATAAGAAAGCAAACGATCGAAGAACAAATCGATCGAGTCTATGAACGGTTCCCTGAAAAGACACTAGAACAAAAAACAGAGAACAGATCACTAAAACAAACTCGCAGAGAGAGCAAACTACCTTTTCGAAATGCAAATGAAGAACGATGAGAGGAAGGGCGGACCCCTATTTATAAGGAAAGTGGCGTCGGTTCCAAAGAAGTAGCCATGATGACCTATGAGACTCTTCGAATTCTCGGCAGCGAACCGTTGATTCGATGACATGTGGAAGAAACGATCAGTACATGCACACTTTAGGACCTGAAACAATCTTAAACACTAAAACAGACCGTCGAGTCCGATTCCATAACACACGGACATAGGGGGGACAATTGTTGGATATGGGCCTCGAGGCCCAGATATCGATCAAGGCCCGGCAGTGAAACAGTAAATCAACCCCAGCCCACTGGTCACGAACCTGCCAGTAGTGGCCCATAACTCCGACAGGGCCCCGCCAGTAGCAGCGGATGTCATCTAACAGGATTACTGTAGCTCGGCGCCGAAGAGTGAAAGGATAACCTGCCACACCTACGACTCAGAGAAGGTCCGGGCTAAAGGACTGTTCCAAACGGCGCCGAACGAGCAGCCGCCACGAAAGGAGGACCGAGGCGAAAGATTCATGAGGAGGCCCGAGTATATATAGGAGGAGAAGGATGAAGAAAAAAGAGACAGACAATTGAGAGGAGGAAAAAAGGATTCCCGACAGAACACTTTGAGAGATCGAATTGTTCTTCCTGGACACGTCAAAGCCAACTCTCACATTAGACTTCTCCGAACCCACCTCGCCATTTCGACCATCTAGAAAAGATAGCCACTAGACCTTGCTCATCAACGTCCCACCTCAACCAGTAATATCTGTACAAAAAAAAGAGAAATCTTCTTTTTCTTTTTCTTTTTTTTTTGTTTTAATTTGGTTTCCCGACGAACTATTAGTCAAGCTTGCGTCTTTTTTCTTACTAGTTGCTTATTGGATATACAAGGACATAAAGAGTATTAAGAAGATGAAGCAAGACTTCAAGGCAGCTAAAGGTAAAATGAAAAATCAAGAATCAGTTGAAGAAGATTATATGCTACCATTAATTGTTTTTGTTCCCCTTATCTTCGTTTCGTGTGTGTTTTAGAGATTGCAGCCAAGGAACGAAAAAAGTGGTATTTAATATGAAAATTCGATATTACGGGAAGAGTACACTTACTCCGGTGTATTTGATGACAAGGTGGGTGAAATAGTGTTTTATGAGTTGAGAAATAATAAACTTTATAAGAATCAAGCCTTGACTCTGTTTAGAAAACTCCATTATTGTGTAGGAGTTAGACATAGGAACTTGCTTGTTCTTGTACTTGTGAAATCTCCTAGCATCCCAAGATTTTAGATGTTCAAGTCTCACTTCACTTCCCTGAGAAGCTCTTTCTTTGAGCATACAACATTTGCAACTCGACTTAAAAACTTTTTTCATTTAAAGTTTTTTTAACAAGTACAGTGTTGTGCCCTGTGACATACGCCTTTTAAGCGGTAGGGTTCTTTTCCTTGAAGCACTAGAATATAGTGATCCTCTCAGGGCTTTTCCATCCGTCTTATGATTTCTCCAGGGCGTAAGTGCTTAATTAAAGACAGGAACAGTAATAATGTTTGAATTAACATTGGTTCTAGATGAAAGTTTCCAACTTTTAAGAAATGCAACTTGACAGCAATGTCATACAAGCAAAAGAAGTGAAAATAAAACCAAACCAAATTAAGAAATGAGAGGATGGATGCAGTCACATATTCTAATGGCTTGAAAGTGAGCATCCTCTGCCAAATTCCATTATTCTTGTTCAGACCCTGGACAATATGGAAGCTGTGGGCAGTCTTTGACAAAAAATTCTCTAAGTTTGGAAGAGCCGTACGATTCGATAAAATTCTCTTTAGTTAAGACAATTGTAATATTCTAAATTGCTGATGCTGGAAAATGGAAAGGATACTATTTTCAGAAGAGTAATGATCCACTGGAGAAGTAGAAAGATTATCAAAGTATGTGCAGTCTCTGCTTAAAACAATCTGAACCATTTGTGTGATGAAATGTCTGGAGATTCTGGTTTGCAGCAACCACGTCTCCGTCATCAATAGTATGCATCTCTAGTTCATGCTCAAAATGGCGGTTGTAAGAGGAAACTGCTAAGGACTTAACTGCTCTGCGAGAGCATAAGTAAAAGAATACAATGTGATTGCTTAAGTGTAATGACAAAGCATAGGTCTTACAGCTCTTTGGTAACCAAACCATGGGATGAAGAAAGCTGAGGATGTATTTTGATTAGTAACCAGCTTCGTGTGACAACTTCCCTCAGATGCTCCTTATCTGAGCATGCAAAATCTGCAACTCGACTTAAGAAAAAGTTTTTTCATTTTCACAAGCAACGATTTGGTCACAATCCACATATGAAGTTGATTTAATAAATTCCTAACGCAGTCTACTATATTTATCCATCAGATTCTTCTTTATCAACATCCTCAACTGCATTAGTCACTATAGACAAGTTTCTGCTTCCTGAAGATATCTCTCTAATCACTACTAGTCTTCTTGAACGAGCAAGTAATGTCTGTGGTGGGACTATTGTAGGTGTCAAATGCTGTCTACATTTTAGCCTACTCCTAGTTTTCTTGTAAAGCAAAGCGTCACATTTATAGCAAGGGAAAAAAGACTGATCAAATGCTCATGGACAAAAGAGAGACTCAAACAACTTTAACTATCTACAAGAAGAGCTGTGTTTCATATCATCATTGTTATAAGTTTCTGGATTATTTCAACCCAATGATATCACTTTTAACTTAAGAAATAACCAAAAAAGCATACTAGAACTTTCCACTATGCTGTACAAATTGTAGTGTAGTACAAGCGATACAAGAGATCGATTACGGATGAAGGACTTTGCTTGATCTTATGAAAGCTTTACGCTTGGACAGGCATCCAAAGGGTCGACTTGTGAAAAATAGGGGAAGCTGTTCTGAAACAGAGTTTCTAACTGATAAAAACAGAGGACTCTTTTTGTAACACAGTTAGGAAAATCTGAAGAAGTCAAACCTTGCGTACACAATTTCAAAGATAAAACTGAGGTTTTATCAAGAGTCTCAATCCATTTTACAGATACCTACTATCGTTGCATTTAAACCAACAAACACCATCATTAGAGTGAATTAAAAACTGTTTTATTAGTCATGTCGCACCGTTTCAACTCCAGTAAAAACGCACACTGCTGCACGCAATTAATACAAATGTGTGGTTATTAGTCATCTTGTGCCTGTTCTGTTTCTTTTTTTTTTATTATTAACCGGCTCCTCTATAAGTTTCGGTCATTAACTCCTTCTTCTTCTTCTATTACTCAGTAAAGATATTCAGAGAACAACTACTGAAGTTATTTCTGAAACTACTTCTGAAGCTTCTACTTTTTCTGGGCGGTTCACATCATCTGACGAAATGGATTACAACT
>OVBI01002037.1:0-25028 GCA_900406495.1 Sisymbrium altissimum | reverse complement strand
CAGGTCGTGTGTGTCAGCCAGCTCGGTAGGATTTAGTGCCAAAAAACTGAGATGGCTGTTCTGAAAGCCTGGTTGATTGCTTTTTACTCGAAGAATCGTAACTTTCGTCGGTTTATCGGCGGAATCGTTCAAAGGACGAAACGATAAGCTGAACACGATGGAGAGATGCCAGTCAGCTCGGTATCACTAGCAGGTCTTGATACCGAGCTGGCTTTCTTATTTCGTCCAGCCGATCATCCCTTGTTCAACGATTTGCGAGTTCATCGATTCCTCGGAAAAACTCTCGAAAGACAGTTTTTCTTTCTTTCTTTGCAGAGTTATCGACAGAGTGGTTCGAAATGAACTTTCTCCGAACTCATATCTAAATATGGAAATTCCTTTCGATATTTAAATATTTTAATCGTTAATTCTGAAAGTGTGGGTTTTGATCCCAGCATCTCCGTCTAGGGATTTTACGAGCATGTCGTCTATGTAGACTTGCATGCCCTTCCCTAGCTGATCGCGAATATTTTATTCACTAGGCGTTGATATGTAGCGCCAGCGTTCTTCAGCTCGAAAGACATCACTTTGTAGTAATACGTTCCGCGGTCTGTGATGAATGCTGTCTTTTCTCGATCGTCTAGGTTCATCATGATCTGATTATAGCCAGAGAAAGCGGCCATGAATGAGAGTAGCTTGTTTCCGACCGTTGCTTCGACCAGTCTGTCAATATGCGGATATGGGAAACTGTCTTTGGGGCAGGCCTTGTTAATGTCCATGAAATCCACGCAGACACACCACTTTCCATTATTATTTTTTACGACTACCGTATTGGCAAGCCAATCGGGATATCGTACTTCGGTGATTGATCCCACCGTTACGGGTCTTTCGACTTCGTCGTTGACTTCCTTCGCTCTTTCTGGTCGGAGCTTTCGCCTCTTTTCTTTGATCGGTTTGAAGGTCGGATCAACGTTGAGCTCGTGGCAGGTCGTGTTGATGTCGATTCAATGAGCGAGATATATCTTCTAAACCGCGAGGGTTTTGCGCATAAAATCACTTGGAGAAGGTACTCATCGCAGTTATGAAGTTCCTAGAAGAAGAATCAGATCAAACAGAGTTCGTATGAGGGAGTTATGCCATATGCAAGTTGGGTATTGCACCCAGCTCGGTAACGAACAGCATGGAGCAGCAGCTCGGTATTTCCCCTTGCCTTGATATCAGGCTGGCTGTCATGAAGCAGTCAGCTCGGTTTTATCCTCCCTCCTGGATACTGAGCTGGCTGTCACCTTTCAGGATACCGAGCTGGATGCATCCCGCGAGCTATCAGAGGATTTTCTCCCATGCTATAGACCGAGCTGGATGCACAATGGGGTAGGAAGCAGCCAGCTCGGCCTCTTCTGTCACCAAGAGAGACCGAGCTGGCTGTCACCTTCTGTCCCGTCACATTTTGGCTTCGTTCTTCGTCTTTCCGCAAACATACTGATGTTTTCGTAAGTTTCTCGAGAGATCACGATGTTTCGTCTATCAAAGACGATAAAACTTTAAACTTGAATTATACCAAAGAAAACCGCCAAACCGAAAGACGAAGGAAAGAATTGGGCCAAGCTGGAGGGAAGAACCGACAATAGCTGAAATCGACTTATGGAAGATTCTGGAATTTACTCGAAGATTTATGAAAAAGTCGGTGGAAAAAGGAAAAGCCCTTTGTCCCACATCGAAACTTAGGCTGTTTAGGATTAAGGATGTCTTAATATAAATAAGGATCGATTTCTACATCTTGTAACACATTGAGAACTCAGACTTAGCAAGAAAATCAATAACTTTCTCTTTTCGATTTTTTGTTTCCTTTTTGTTTTTTCCCTAGTTTTTACTTTTCCGATCTTTCTCTTGCTTTTTGTTTTCTCTCCCCAGATTCTCGGATCCTCACATTAACTTTCCGAAAATACATTGAGGTGAATTCCGGTTCCCACATAAGGTTTGCACTGGTTTCAACGCATCTCTCAGGATGGGAATTATCGACGCAAACTGAGATCACCGGTTCGCTTGGATTGTTATCTTCTTATTCCTTGGCGTCTTCCAGCTGAAGTTTGTGGAAAAGCTTGGAGAGCTAGGTTTCTGCCTTTCTCTTTCCCTTCTCTATTGGATTCTCGTCGGTCACAGGATTCCGAATCTCATGTTCGAGAAAGAGACAGGCGCGAGAGATCTTTTGTTCTCCCCAGATTAACTCGGTCCCGTTCGGAGTTGGGAATTTTTGGCAGAGATGATAAGTTGACGGGACGGCCTTGATGGCGTTGAGCAAGGGCGTTCCCATTATAGTGTTATGGATTGTTGGGTAATCAGTTACGGAGAATAGCACCAGAGTGGTACATCCTGCCGTAGATCGTTGGGTGATCAGTTCCTTGGGTCATCGATATGTGTCCAGAGAAACTCGTCAACGGCTTAGGTTAGTCTACCAATTCATACAATCCGGGTTCCATCTTTTGTAGGGATTTTTGGTAGATCACGTTCACCGTGCTACCAGTATCAATCAGCACCCTAGACACATCAAGATTGGCTATTGTGAGTTGAATCACAAGCGGATCATCGTGGGGATGTACGACTCCGTATGCTTCTGATTTGTCGAAGAAGATCGCATCCTCAGTTCTGCTCTTTGGTACCGATCGATTGATCTCGCTTCTCACTTTTTGCTGAGACGCTTTTATCAATAATATCGTATTGCAGAAATACAGCGATCCTCCCATAATCGTGTTGACAATTCTTTTGGAGGATTTTTCTAGTTGCCCTAAGGCTATCAGGAAATTTTCCTTTCCGGATTTAATCCAATCCTTGGAAGTTAATATAATCGGTTCGGCTCCACTGAGCGGATGATTCTTAAGAGTTGATATTGGCGTCTTTCGTTTCTCCAAGTAAGAAAGATTTTGGTGCACCCTCCTTCTAGAGTGAAATTGTGGGAATGATATTTCGCATAATGTATTTTCGGAAAGTAAATCTATAATTGGGTCCCAAAAGTTCTGGAAAGAGAAACCACACGAAATATATTAAAGAATTATCCGCAAAAGTAAAGATTAACCAAAACTGACAGATAAAAAATATTTTTGTATTGCCAAATGAGAAAGTATCGAGATTTCGAGTTATTGACTTCTCAAGTTATGAAGTTCTTCCTTGAAACCATTACATCGATATGTATTTATACTAGATAATCCTAAGCCATAATTAGCCAAATTCCCGAAGTAGGAGTCTATGTCTTCGCCTTTTCCACCCACTTCGAGAAATCTTCGGGAATTTTCCATCCAGGTCGACATTTATCATTGGTCCGATGATTTCTTCGGTTGGACTTTCCGGTTTAACTTAAGTCAATGTTTTGTCGTTTTCGATAGACAAAAACGCTCCGCCATTTCCCTAAAATAATGCGAAGTTTGGTTAAAACATCGGGATGTCTACGAAAATATCGATAAGTCCCCAAAACGTCTCCCAGAGGTAGAGAGAGGAGCGACCAGCTCGACAAAACTTCCTGAGAAAGTGAGTGCCTAGCTGGCTACACTTTTTCCGAGATCATCACCCAGCTCAGTAGTTTCTGCTGGTGGACCATGACTGGATCACAGCCAGCTCGGCATTTTGCTGGAGAAGAGGATGCCGAGCTGGTTTAGGCTCTTCCCTAGTTGATGGTGTGACAGGTTGGAATGCCTAATTGGTTGCATGTCTAGAAGGATCAGGAGATGCTGGGACTAGACGGTCAGCTCGGCATTTGCGCATAGCACAAGAAATCATTCAACTAGCTCGGCATTTTGGTTGTGAGGAGGAATGCCGAGCTGGCTGATCGCTGACTGATGCCTTGTTGAACTGACGGTCCGACTCGCGATTTTTATTGGTTTTACGGAAAAATCTTTCGGTGAACAAGATGGTCAGCTGGGCATTCCAAGGAAGATCATCCAGCTCAGCATTTTTGGCTGAGGAAAATGCCGAGCTGGTCAGCTCCACCCTTTCTGCCGAGCTGATCATCTCGTATTTGAGGAATCGCGACTTTTATCTGTTTTCCGGAAAAACCTCTCGAAAAAGTAGTTTTTGTATACTTTTCGTAAAGTTATCGATAAATTAGTTTAAATCGAACTATTTTCCGAATATCGATTTTTTCCCAAAAATATTCAAATATGGAAACTTTTCCGATATTTAAACATTTTAACTGTTAACTCCGGAATGTGAGTTGTGACCCCCACAGCGAAAAGTAAGGAAAAGTCTGTAAAATAAAGAATAGAAACCAAAATTATGAACCCTGCCACAATTATCCGAAAATCAGACCCGAACCAATAAATCCGTCCAATCCAGATCCGAAAGAAAATCTTAAGTTTGAATTGGGAAAAAATTAGAAAAAACCCTCCCTCAAAAAGTGAAGGGAAAGTGAAACCGTCGCCCTCGAGCAAAGACTGTTTGCCTCTGACGGCGAAGAGAAAACAAAAAGTTCTATGTCGATTAGTTGAGTGTCTCCGATGAAGAGACCGGTAAGTTTGTTTTTACGTTCTGTTTCTTCAAATTGATGATGAATTTGGTTATTGAATGGAATATAAGGTTTGATTCTGAAATGGAGTGGTTTGGTGAGTTTGTCGAATCTCAATTGTATTTTTCAGTAATGGCCAGCTGTGAAGATAAAGTAACAAAAGGAGGAGGCGCCGTGAATCAAGAGAAAGATGAGAATGTGAACCAATCTGAAAAAGTGTTGTTGAAGAAAAAGAAGCTGTAGAAGAAAACGAGGAAGCAGATGAAGAGGAAACTGAGGAAGATGATGAAAAGGAGGAACGAGATGAAGAAGAGGAGGAAAGAGATGAAGAAGTAGAAGAAGATGATGAAGAGGAGGAATCGGAAGTAGATGAAGAAAAATATAACTTTGAAGAGGAGGAAGACATGGAAGGTCGTGAAACGGAGTAGGTGTAATATATTATTATGTATAACTGGAATAAGTAGTACAACTATATTATTTTGTAGATTTGATACAACTGTGGATAAGTAGAACAACTAATTGAAGTTACGGATTTAAATTGGCAGGATACGGATGATGAAGAGGAAGTTGGTTACCAACAACTGGATTCAGAGAGTACGTTCTTTCTTCTGTCTGAATACACAAAGAGCTGTAAGATAAGAAGTAGATGTTGTGGGTGAGACAGTGATAAAGATATCAGAATTTCGAGAAGAATTGGAATGGTTCAGAAATCATTCTCAATTTAAACATATATTCCACATGCATAAGGAGATAAACCACATGAATCAAGGCTTTTGGATGCTTCTACTTCGTACAGCGCAAACACATATGGAAAGAGAGCGCTGGTTTGTGGTGAATGGAGTGACTATTAGGTATTCCATGAGAGAGCATGCGCTGTTAAGTGGATTATCATGCCATGAATACCCCAGAAACTGGAGGGAATTAGGGAATTTAAAGTTTGTAGAGAAAGTGTTTGGAAAGACAAAAAGAATATATATAAAAGATGTGGAGGAGAAGCTGGCTATAATGAAAAGGAAGAGCTCTACAGTGAGGAAGAAGTTGGTTATCTTATATTTCTTTTTGAAGGTAGTGAAAGCAAAGAGTAAGGATGATGGAATCATAGATTATTTTCTTCTAATAGTTGTGAGTGATTTGAATGCTTGTGAAAACTTTTCATGGGGTCATTATCCATTCGAGGACTGTATGGAAGGGATCCGGAGTGTAATGAAGAAAATGAAAGGCTTTGTGAATCCAGGGGCGCAAATTTCGTTTCCTGGATTCATTATTCCTTTAGAGGTAATGCTATGTGAATTGTTAAGAATTTAAAATGTACTTATATGAATTGACCATTGATAAGCTGTAACTCGATGTACATATTATGGCATTTGAGTGTATTCCAGAGCTTGGACGGAAATTTTGAATAGATGTACCTGGAAATAAGGATTTTCCAAGGATGTGCAAGGGGAAGTTTAAGAAAAAATTTATGAAAGGTTTTCCATCAGATGATATAAATGAAGAACTTAGAAGTACAAAAATTAGAGTTTGCAAAGTAACATGAATTTTGAAAATGCCTGAGTTTGTTATTTATGGTAAATTGATTTATATTACAGGATATCAGTAGCATCTTGGAACCAGACTCGGAGGAGAAACCTCTTTTCGCGCACATCATAGAGGACGTTGAGATGATGGGATAGGGTTTATTGATCTATTGGTTGATAATTGGAAAAAACGTCTACCCGAAGAGAGGAAAAAGATATGGTGGAAATATATATTCGAGAAGGATATTGAACCTCGAAGGAACTCTACTCCAGTTATCACTGCCCATGAGAATGTTGAGAATGTGTTGGAGGATAAGGCATCTTTTCTCGCAGTAACGGACGAATTAAAGAAAGTTATTGAGCAAGGATTTCAGGAAGTGGAGGCAATTTTCCGTCAAGTAAATGTGAAAGTGGTGTTTTTTTATGAGATACTAATGCCTAGTATTTTTTATGAACAAATGGGTGGAGAAGAAAGACAGGATTCAGAGGCATTGAATTTGGTGAGACATGTTGGTGGAGTTAATGACCCAGTTTCTCAAACTATTGAAGAAGTAACTGAGAAAGCGAAGGAGAAGGAGAACGAATGTGAGAAAGCAAAGGAAAAAGAAAGTGAAGAAGACGGTGAGAAGAAGGAGAAAGAGAAGACAAAGAATGAGAAAAAGAAGAATGAGGACAGTGGCTTAATAATAAAAACTAGGGTCAAGCGTGTAAGGAATATAACGTCGAAGTATACACCTGTAGAGAAGAATAAGAAGGTGAGAAAGAAGTAGATTGATTGATTGGTGTTGTATTTTGGTACTTTGGTTAAGCTTTTTATTGCACTTCATATGTTTTTCGTACGTCGTTGGTGATTGTATCTGATACTACGGTTAATATTTATGCACTTTAGATGTTTTTGGATTGTTGTTGGTGGTTGTATTTGGAATGTTGGTTATTGTTGTTTCACGTATAGAACAACTAGGACAACTGATATAAACAAGTAGGAGGACATTGAAGAACAACAGGGACAACTGATACTGAAACAGAAAACATAGATAGATTCTTCCACAAACATAGTAAAGTCTTACAAAAGGAAACCAGAAACATTGAAAATCCTTTAAAAATGAATAAAATAGGATCTTCAATTTAGTCGAAAATAAGCAATAAGACATAATATATTACAACTTTAATCAGACTTAAATCTCTACCACTTAGCAAGTAGATTCTTCAGCGTGCAAATCTCATCTTGTTGCTTGGTTACACGGGTCTTAAGGCTCCTTATTCCCGCATGCATGCGAGTCATTACCTCGCGAATAGTCTCCTCTCCATCAACATCATTGACTCCTAACATGAGCTCCTTCTTCAAGGTTGTTTCCTGGTCACCGAGTTAAATGTTAATTTTGGTAAGCTCCTCTTCAGCTTCGTGATCCCACCATTTCCTTATATGATCCTTTCCATCTCCACCATCCTCCTAAGGAAATAACCGAATTAAGTAAACAAAACATCTACCAATTTACTCCAATTTACACATAAGCAAAAGTAAAATGAAAGGAATTACCGGAGTTTCTAGACATTTGTAGAATCTTCTTCCTCGATTCTCCTTTGTGGTACACTCCACCACTTTCATTCACTTTCCACACCAACAGTATTTCGGGACACCATAATCAGCATCCGCTCTTGAACAGCCACTGTCGAAGGTTGGTCTTAAGGACTCAGAACCGGAGCTATATGTAACATCCCGATTTCTGATATATGAAAACTTATGTGGATAGGTTAAAAGAATTGATTTGGGTACCTATGTCACTAAATTGCACTTACCTTTTCGGTTGCACATCCTTAGAGAACTCCAGAGCTAAGCGTGCTTGAGCTGCAGTAGTCAAAGGATGGGTGACCTACCAAGAAGTCGTTCGCGGTACCGAGTGGTGATTGCAGGGACAGTATTTCATGACTTTCGAACCTCCCGGTTAATGCACCAACCGTCGGATAGGGGTGGGCTGGCCCATGGGCCTAGTGAGAGGACATGGGGGCCCACTAGTCGGGGCGGTCGGGGAGTTATAAGTAGTATCAGAGCCGGTTCGCCATCTCAGTACTGACCTGATAGGCCCTGGGAGGTGGTTAAGAATTGGTCTTGGTTCGCAACAAGGACGTTGCGCTCTTTGAGTGGGGATGAATTCTAACATCCCGATTTTTGGTATATGAAAACTTTTGTGGAGAGGTTAAACGAATTAATTTGGCTACCTATGTCACCAAAGTGCACTTACCATTTCGGGTGGAAATCCTGAGAGAACTCCAGAGCTAAGCGTGCTTGAGCTGCAGTAGTCAAAGGATGGATGACCTACCGGGAAGTCATTCGCCGTACCGTGTGAGTGAGGCCAAAACACGGGGAACGGTCATGTGGTGATTGCAGGAAGAATATTTCATGACTTTCGAACCTCCCGGTTAATGCACCGACCATCGGACAGGGGTGAGTTGGCCCATGTGCCTAGTGAGAGGACATGTGGGCCCACTGTTAGGAGCGGTCGGGGCATTATACCATAGCTGACCATCGTCGAGATCTCAAACTACATGAAGTCCAGAAAAGGTAGATCGATTAGCAAAACTCGAGATGGTGATTGCAGGGACAGTATTTCATGACTTTCGAACCTCCCGGTTAATGCACCAACTGTCGGACAGGGGTGGACTGGCCCATGAGCCTAGTGAGAGGACATGGGGGCCCACTGGTAGGGGCGGTCGGGGAGTTATAAGTGGTATCAGAGCCGGTTCGCCGTCTCAGTGCTGACCTGATAGGCCCTGGGAGGTGGTTACGAATTGGTCTTGGTTCGCAACGAGGACGTTGCGCTCTTTGAGTGGGATGAATTCTAAAATCCCGATTTTTTGTATATGGAAACTTTTGTGGAGAGGTTAAACGAATTGATTTGGCTACTTATGTCACCAAAGTGCACTTACATTTTCGGTCGGGGTGTTATACTATACCTGACCATTGTTGAGATCTGAAACTACATGAAGTCCAGAAAAAGTAGATCGATTAGTAGAACTCGAGATGGATACTTAATTATTCTAAACCTATAGGAAGAGTTTGAAATTTAAATGGAATTACCTTATCGCTGTTGAAACCGTAGGAGTAAGCGCCGCCAAAGAAGAAAAGAATAATTATTTGGTAAAAAATAGGATTGGGTCTCTTGTGTGGATACACACTCCGGTATTTATAGGGAGTTTGTAAAAAGGGTTAGGATCATGTAAAATTATACTGAGTGAAAAGGATGTCAATGTATTTAATTCCCACTTGATATCGTAAAACCATGTGTTTGTATATTTAATGAGACATAGTTGTTCCAATATGTTTAGTTGGACGTTCTTTAACGTAGTTGTAATTTCAGGTATTTCAATATTTGTAGTTGGACGTTTGTCAACATAGATATATTAAAGTTGGAAAGGTTATTTTCCACTATTATTGTTCATTTGAAAGATTTTCGTAAAATAATTTCTCATAGATCATTGTTTGCGTAACTTTTGCTTCATGACCATAGTGACTAGTACAAAGTCTTCCTTAAACTTGAATGAGTAGTTTTCGTGAAATCATGTAAGTTCTTCATTTTTTTTTTTTTTCTTATTTTCCCCTTTTTTATGCTTTAAGAAATTACTTGAATGAATTCTTAAAGACATTCAATCAGATTTTTCTTCTTACTAATGCAACACATATAAATTTGTCCTTAGTTGTAAAAACCATTGATAACCAAATTATAACTCCAAATTCGAAAAAACACTTATTTCTACTTAGTTGTCCCGTGTTGACTGTTCTTCTTTTCTTCCTTTCTCATAAGGACCCTCGCTGCTGCTATTGCATGGACGGACGGGTACTTCCCTATATCAAAACATCTGCAAGAACAAGTTGAGCTCAGTCACATTAAAATGTCCTGCAACTGGACATCGTTCATGCAATATATTCATAACCAAATGCACCACTTTCTCTGTGTCTGATGCGGAAACAGCTTCTTTCCTATGTTTGTTAAACCACTCAGACAGTTTTTCAAGAATCACATCAACTATAGGTAAAAAGAGGGTACTTTCTGGCTTTTCGAAACACACCATTCATGGATTCTGCGTAATTACTAGTGTCTATGTTGTACTTGTCTTCTTCATTATCCATTTATCCAGCTTTATACTTTTATCTAGATACACTCCAGCTTTTGGAAACCGACTCCTACATACTGCATACTCTCTGTAAAACTCACACTTAGTATAAGCATGAGCAATTTTCCAGAATTTCTTCACAACTTCATCTTTTCCTTTCATGTTTTGAAACAAATTCCAAATACAATGTCCATCTTTTCCTTTCATGTTTTGAAACAAATTCCAAATACAATGTCCATGCTTTGCCCTCGGGTACACCTCCATAACTGCCTTGATGATGGTTGCATGTTTATCATTTATAAAAACCAACTCAGGAACATATGGTATAACATTATTCAGCTTCTCCAAAAATCATCTCCAACAAGCATTTCTCTCACCATCAATTACACCAAGCACAATGGGATAATGGTGATAATTAGGATCTTGAGCTGTTGCAAAAACTAATATCCCACCATATATAGTCTTCAGAAACGTTGCATCCACAATTATCACTTTATTCATTGCCCTAAACCCTTCAATGCTAGCACCCAAAACAACAAATAGGTATTTGAACTTATGATTTTCATCCAACTCCACACTTGTTTCTGTCTTAGGATTTACCTTCTCCAACATATACAGATATGAATACAATATCTAGTAGCTTTTTCAGGACACCCCCTCACATTACTAAGGTGTAATTTTTTTCTCTCTCTACGACAGTAGAGTACGACATCTACAAACTTAAGTCTTTGTTGAACATCACTCATTATGCTTTTAGGATCCAGGGTCTCAAAATTACCTGGAAAGTCTTCATGCAGCATTGACGATACTAATCGTTGTGTGCCTTTCAGTCTACTGTTACTGCTTGTACTCACAACAGCCCGAGAGTAAGTATACATTTTTCTGTATACTGATACTCCAAAGGGATGATGCCTGAGTTATCGCGGCTCTTACGTACTATTTACAACCTACTGATGCTTGTTCACATCGTAGTATATAAGTTGTGTCGTATCTGACTTAGCAATTTTAACTCCATAGCAGTTCTTGTTTGCTGTTCGACGAATAAAATCTTCCATTACCTCATTTGAACTAAATTCTTGATGTAGTTTAAGACCCATACCATCTTCCCATTCATCTACATACTGACTTTCCTCGATACTAACTGGATTCTGAACATAGTTATGTCTACCATCAAAATTTTCTTCTACCTGGTTATCCATCAGGCTATCCACAACTTCTAATTCAATACATCATATATTCTCACTATCGACAGCAACATCATTCTCCAATTCTTTGATAATTCGGGTGGGGGGGGGGGGTTTATTTCTTCCCCGTTTCTCACAACCGTAAGAATGCCACAATTATATACATCTTCAGCTTTGCCATTGGAAACAAACTCCCCATAATTAACACCAAATGAACTTCCTCCTACCACTCTTGGCAGTTGCTCCACCATTACCTCCATACGTAATACAGGTTTCTGTCCCTCTGTATACAATAATGGTAGATAAACATACATGTCCTCGTTATATACCATATATGACTCTCTTTGAGCTTTAGAAAGACTGTAACTCAATTTCAGCTTCCCCGCAAATTCTTCTATCCTAATCATCCTGCAGATCTAATCTGCTAACTCCTCAAAACTTATGTCTTCCAAAAAAATGTTCTTAAAACATATAGCGTATACATAATTCACTAAAATTCACTCCTGCTCTTCTGAATACTTTCCTCCATAGTCAAAATGTATGTTTGTGTGGCTGTTCTGCATCGTCTCCTGTAATTACAACAACATATAACACACATACAAATAATACCATTACTCACAGTTATACCATTTGTACCACTTGTACTAGTATCTCTCAGTTATTCCAATTGTACCAGTTGTCAATTACTCACTAAGTTATTCCAATTGTACGAGTTGTCCTTTACTCACTTAGTTTTACCATTTGTACCAGTTGTCATTTTATCTCTCAGTTTTACCATTTGTACCAGTTGTCCTACTATATCTTCTATTGTTGGATCCGACCCTAATCGAGTTCGCTCGGATTCTATATTACTTGAGATTCAACAACTACATTTCCTACGTTGCCAATGCAAATGAATAATCGTCACATTTAACATAACTACCATCCAATTGTGATTACCAGAACCCAATTTTGCGTTTTAAAATCATTTATTTTCAATTTCCAAAGTCTCTCAAAAACAGTTTCATACCTTCTTTCAGAAATGGCAATAGAGCCGACGAGACGGGAGTCGACGGGGATGACGGCCGGTGATATGGGCTTCTGTAATGTTTTTTTCGGCAGTCGGATAATGGCTTCCACCAAAGAAGAAGAAAAGGAATAGAATACAGCCGGAGGACGAGGAGCTCTCAAGGTTTCCACGTTTTTTTTTCTTTCAAAAGCTTGACATTTTTTTCCGCTCAATTCCCTATCCCCTCAATTCCATGTTTTTTTATTTTTCTTTTCTATTTTTGTTTTCAAAAATTCAATATTCCACCTCATATCATTAAGGCTTTCTCGGGTTTTCCTTATGTTAATGGCATGAAGATCACATAGTGGCATGCCAGATTTATCTTTCCCTAATTTTTGGTATTTCTGCAGCGCACTCGTTCAAAATTCTGGGATAGTGATGTTATAATTAAACTTTTTATTAATAAAAATGAATAAAAACACACTTCTGCCCTTTATAATTCTTAATATTTATAATTAATCCTACCCGATTTCAATAAACCAATTGTGAATAAACCAAGATTTCAGTACACCAACCAAATTCCGAAAATCAAATGATTTTCTTTTCAAAATCCACAAAATTGAGAATTGAAGGTTGAGTTTATTTTTGTTTTATTCATTTTTCTCTTCTCTCTCTCGACGATTCTTTCTTCCTCTCTCCCATTTGAAATTCGATTTCTTCTTTCTCTTCTTCAAACTCGAATCGCTATACTCTTCCATAATCTCTTCTATTCCTTTCCATTCTTTGATATCCTCTTTACAATGGTGCATAATACCAGAAGACGTGGAAAATTCCCATATAAGAAGGGCGAGAAGAGACCTCCAAATCCTCCTCCAGTGAAGGTCGACAACAAGAAATCAGGATTCATGAATTACGTGGAGGACAATAAGAGTCTCATAGAGCTCCATTAACTTTCTGGGTAATATTCTCTTTGTAGCTTTTCCATCATACCAATGATCTCGTGACATGAATTTTTAACACTAATTTGCGCACAAAAAAATATAATCGATGGCCAACTGCATAATCAATTCTAGACGTAACCAATTCATAAGACCTGAGATGGCATGTGCAAGCTTTAACTAAAACATTCATAAATTACAACTGTACAGTGATAGATAATTTCAAAAAGAAATACGAGGAAGATTTGAACATGAATGATTTTAATGCTTTAGTTAGTACTAGTATGCCTGCAGATCATTCTCTTCTTCACGAAAAACATAACACATTTACTGCAAATTTTGGAGATGATTTGGTAATAGCTTTTGTGTTTTTCTTATTGCATGTGAAAAATTGAAGCTCTCTCGTGGGTTTGATATATCTAGTTTTGATAAAATTTATAAAGCAAAGAGCCATACATACTGATTTTCTTCGGGAAAGAGCCAAATTTTGGATACATATCAAATTTGTGGATAGGAAAGAGCTTTCGATGTGGACTCGGGTTGGATTGTGGTAAATGCAATTTGTTAAACGCTTTTTTGTTAATTAAATGTGGTTAGGTTGGATTCATTAATTTTGTGGAATTAATTAGAAATTATGTAGTATGGGAGATTGAGTGATAAGACTAAAAATCTGGGAGGTTAGAATGTGTGATTGAAGAGTAAGGGGTTTAATAAAGTCAACCATTGATCTTTTGATTTTATACATCAAACTGTAAAGAAAGCTATTGGATTTATGTCATTAAGGATGATGATGAGAAGAATGACAAAATTCGAAACGATTACAACATAAATTGACAAATGAAAAGTTTTCTATAGCATTTTTTAGCGGACACATGTCAATCTTTGGAATGCTGACATATCACAATGCTGGAGAAAGTTAATGATATACTATAGTATAGTTTTTTTTTAATACTCTCTAAAGTTAATTTTCATTAATAAAATTCGTATTTGAAGTGGTCGTAGAACTTTATTTTGCTCTTAAGTATATTTTAGTCTGCACAAGGTGCGGACGCCCAGTATATATAGATTATAGGAGGGAAAAAATGTCATAAAAAAGCATAAAATTTCAAAATTTGGCCATTCAAAGCATGATTTTGACATAAGTCATTTAAATCATGAACTTTTGTTGATAATTTTTTTAAAATATCAAGTTTTGTTGACTAGGCTAAAATAAGCATGATGTTAACTCATTTAACGGAACTATTAATTGACGTTAATGCATCATTACTATCGTCCATTAGTCACAAAATAACGTCATATTAGTTTTGGTAAAAATGTTATTCAAAGCACAAATTTTCAAATTGAGGCCATTTAAAAAATGAACTATCAAATTGAGGTAATTAAAAGCATGAACTTTGGATATATGTATTTTAAGTATCGACTTTCGTTGACTGTTTTTATAAGCATTATGTTTCGTTAAGCTAGCTAAAATGAATATGATGTTACCACATTTGACTTAATTATGAACATGTGTTAAATGAGCGGTTAAACAATAACATCATTTTGGTTCCCATTTTCAGCGTACCACTCCAATAACTCTTTCTGAACATTGCTAATCTGTGAAAAGGATTTATAACATAGAAACTAAAAATAAAAAACAGATATTCATATGGTGAATACTAACATAAGTGTTCACAAGAAGATTTATTTCTGTCTTGAGCTTCTTAAGGAGATCAACTTAAAAAATACACATTAGAAAATCTGTATAAATAAAAATAAAATTATTGTTCTTCAACCTGAGCTTTTATACTATTGTATCAATAGTATCAGAAACTATCATCATATGAGGAAGAGATGTTAACAGCTCCTGATTTTACAAATCAATGTACTGAAATTTATATGACTACTTAAAATGTTGTAACGTCATAATCATTTTGGCCAGGGAACCGAAATGATGTTGTTGTTTAATCGCTCATTTAATACATGTTAATAGCTATGTTTAATGTGGTAGTGTTATGTTCATTTTGGTTACCTTAATGAAAAGTAATGTTTATAAGTACAGTCAATGAAAGTTGATAGTTATGTTGATGATTAAAATACCTATATCCAAAGTTCATGTTTTTAATGACATATATTCAAAGTTCATGCTTTAATTGGTCTAATTTGAAAGTTTATGTTTAAAATGGTCTCAATTTGAAATTCCGTGCTTTAAATGACATTGTTTCTAAAACTAATATGATGTCATTTTGTAACTAATGGAGGATAGTAACGATAAATTAACACCAGTTAATAGTCTCGTTAAATGAGTTAGCATCATGCTTATTTTGGCATAGTCAATGAAATTTAATGCTTTAAAAAAATAGCCAATGAAATTTAATTCTCTAAAAAAAATAATCAATGAAAGTTTATACTTTAAATTATTTACGTCAAAATTCATATTTTAAATGGCCAAAATTTGAAATTTATGATTTCATGATATTTTTCTCACTGCAAGAATGATGTTTAAGCATTGTTTCTCTAATATAAGATAACAAATTTTTTACCCCAGAACAATAGTATTTTATATGGAAATAACTTTACTGTATTTTGGAAAGTAAACTGGAGTATTTAAAAATATCACTTCTTTGACCAAAACAAAAAAATCATAATAAAATTATTTATGCAATGGAAAACTAACTTTCTTAATTAAATTCCTTAAGCTGGAGTCTTCATCTTACTTTTAAATAGATAAACATGTGTCTTATAAAACGCAACCAACTATTTCAGAGAAAGATAAGTTCATTAGAAAACCAGAAAACGTGAAAATCTGGAGATGGTAACTCCACTTGTAGTTGTAAGCTTACTAATCATATCTGCCTCAGGTCTCATTATATATTTTAATTGTTATGTTAAATTTTATTTACTTGACACATTTCTCGCAAATGTTCTACAAAATATATAATTCTGGCATCATATTTTTCTCCCTTTTATTTAATTTTAAGCTTAATGATGTATACAATATCACAGTTGTGAATCAGACTAGAGCAGACACATGCAGTGACGGACTAGGCACTTGCGAAAACTGCGACCAGAAATGCAAGGCCAAACACGGACCATCAAGCCAAAGCAGCTGTCAAATCTTTTCTGGGGTCCCTCTGTGCATGTGCTACTACCAATGTGGTGGACCACCTTCACCACCAACTCCACCCAAGACTTGCAATGGTGGGGCTGGTTTATGTAGTCAAAGGTGTCCCGAAAAATGTTGTGATTCGAACTGCGCACAAAAGTTTCAAGGTGGCCATGGATTTTGTGACACCATCGATACTTTTATTTTGTGCCAATGCCAGTATCCTTGCTAAGCCATTTGACAAATTGCAAAACCAGTACCCTTGTTATTATTATTATTATTGTCAAATCAATAATGCTATGATAAAATACTAATAATTAGTCAATTACCATCATTAGTGGATTTTTATTTGTGGATGACGAACTTTCTATGAACTGAACTGAATACCGTAGCCAAGTTTTGTTACATATATCAAGTTTACTTTATGTTGCCAAAATAAAAGAAATTGTAATCACCGACATTACGACAGTATATTTCGAGACATTGCTAAATGAAATAAATAACAAAAGCCTAATCTTTTATCTCAAAATACAAAATATGGCATAAGTGCTGAATCATTAATTTGTAGGACACATTCGATGTCTTTCCTCCTTTATAATAATCTGAATATTGGGACTCAACCAGAGTACTTTAGAGTAGTTTGGAGTGAGTACATTAGAAAACCAGAAAACGAGAAAATCTGGATACTCTAAAGTACTCACTCCAAACTAACTTAGAATCTGCATACATTGTTATATATAATTTGGTGGATTTTCTCAGAGATATTGAAAAGTATTTCCCAATAAGCTCAGGCATAGAGTTTCTTTTATTTTTGTGAACTTTCCAAATGATCAGATCATTGTAGTCATCATCATGCATAGAGTTTTTTCAAGAAAGATTAAGAAAAATAGATATATGTAATCAGAAATTTTAATAAAATATGTAGTCAATATTTTTTTTTACAGAAAAACTCACATTGAGTCTTAATGCAATTAATTTAATTTGGTCAAATTGTATCTTTTTGGTCAACGGTCAAGATTTTATTATTGTTAAGTAATTAAATGTAGGGTGATTTACAAAACAAGCTCAGAGAACAAGCGTAATTCGCATTTTTAATGCCCGACCAACTTTTATTAGCGAAAACAAACTCGTGGACAAGTTACCCTATTCAGACCGAGAGCTATGTTTTTGACACGTTACTATTCTTTACTGTTTAGTTACTGTAAATGATAACTCTGTAAGGTTAACATATATTGAAAGAGATTAACTCTTTTGTATTGACTTTTCGAAGCCAATCAGATATGGGCTTTTATGATTAAATAACTTCCAAATGGGCCCAATAGGTACATTCATAAAATGTTCGTATTAGTGATATAGATCGATCTCGTAATTTTTGAACAAGAATTGAGGTCTCGAAAAAGGTCTCGAGTTCGGAAAAGGTAAATCACGTCTGAAAATCGGATATTTTGATCCATTATATTTATTGAATACAAGATTCCAATTTTAATAACATATATGAAACTATATCCGAAAATAATGATATAAAAATATAGCAGTAGCTATATATTAATTATTGGTAAACATATATGTGACGATGTTAATATTTATAAAAACAAAAGAAGTTTAACATACAACCATCAATATAGCTAGAAACACAAACCACAAATACGTCAAACATATATAAAAGGAAAGCAACTTAAACAACAATTATCCGGCCAGTTACAATGCAACCCACATATTGGAACCGCAGTATATCTTACCATTTGAGTATATTCATCCATCTTTCATTTCCCATATCATGAATTTGACCCACGACAATTTCAGCCATTTGAACTGCTTCCTCAAAATCACAAACTTTGCTCAAAAAATTACTGGCAACCATAATACCTTGGTCGCACGAACCACAACAAATTAGAAAAAGCCCTAGAGTTAATCGCGCATACATATTATGAGGGGAAGCAACACCGAGCATATCGATGCCAATTTGAGATGGACCACTTTGAGCGAGATTACGTAAACCTTCTACATAGTGCGCAGTTATGTTACCGGCGTATATTAAATATTATACAGTCGTATGAAGCAGTAATACGAGTGTATTACTATATATATAGATATAGATATATATATATATATATATATATATATAAGTTAACAAACCTTGAATTCACCGATAGATTTGATGCGTCTCTTGTGTGGCCTTCCAAGTGGTCTACGAGTACGCGGTAGAAAAACTTGAAGCTGATAATTAGGACACATTAAATTACACTCGGTTGGTATTCCTGGGATCAGACGAATGATTCCAGCGCATAAACTTCTACAACTTTCGACACTAAAAACATCATCCACCAAACTGTTGACAGAAATTCCAGCTCTAGTTCCGGAAGCAATGGCGTGAGCGCATGGGTATTTAAGCAGTTGGAAAGCAAAACAAGAGCAACTTCGAACCATTAAATTAACATGGAAGGACTTATTATTTTTGGTACTAACCTCGTATTCCTAGACAGTAATAGAAGAAACCCTGAAAGATAACTCAAGGTTTTCAGCAACTTTTTTCTGGATGGTAGTTGTGATCTTTCCAGGCTCGGTTGCGGCAGCATTGCGACAAAGAACAAACCAGCTCATGAGAGTTGCCATAATACACTCGATCATAGTGACTATAGGGTACTCTCTAGCCTCTTTTAGAACAGCATTTAGTAATTCAGCAACATTACTAGTCATTATATTGTACCTATTACCAGTGAAATGTGACCGTGACCAGTGAGATATTCCAATTGCAATAAGATAATCGGCACATCCACGGTCGACCGCCTTTATAACTTCAAAATTTTTTAAAAATTCTTGCTATGTATACACGGGATGCACGAGAAACGAGATTGGATAGTTGTGGTTTCTTAAAGATGGACCGAATGTTACGGGCAAGGTGAACAACGCAGGCAACATGATTAGCAATTGGATACTCATGTAAATAAGTAAATAATATTAGATTTATGAAAAAGTAGAAAATTATAAAAATAAATATATCGATTAACAATTATTTATGAATATGAATAAATATAAGTAACTATATTAGTATGGTGTTATATATAACAAATGTTATGAATTTGAAAGTAATAGCATTAATATACCAAAACGAATGTTAATAATAAGATATACACAAATTTATACCTTTTGAAGCCCTTTGTAGATTGATGAGTGTCGGTCAGAAATGAAAACCAAATCATCAGAATATGGTATCGCTTCTTTCAGGTTTCTGAAAAACCATTCCCACGCAAAATCGTTTTCTCCATCAACTATCCCAAATGCGAGAGGAAAAATTTGATGATTACCATCTTGGCCACTTGCAGTAATGAGGCATCCATGATATTTTCCAAGCATATGTGTTCCATCGATGATGATCACTTTACGTAGATAAGACCATCCACCAATCGATGCGCCAAATGTAAAAAACAACGATTTGAAACGGTGCAGTTCTTGAGGTACAGCTTCAGTGTTCATGTTGCAAATGGTGCCTTGATTAAAATACTTGAGCAAATGAATGTAGAAAGGCAGAAGAGCATAACTTGCTTCGCAAGTATCATTGACCTTGTCCATTGCTACCTCACGTGCTCGCCATGCCTTCCAATAACTGATGCTTATATTGTATTCGGTAAATAGGAGGCTTTGGAGTTCTCGTGGACGTGGCCTTTTGGATAGAGTGCCGTACTTAGATTTCAAAAGTTTGCCTATGACAGCGGTAGTAGCTTTTCGGCTGAAAATGATACGCTCCTCGAAAGTGCATGTATGGACCAAGTTAGCTTTGCGAATCTGGAAATTCTGGAGGAGTCAATACGGGTTGCCCGAATCCGCCACTTGCATGTAACACCATTGCATATAAGGAGTAGAAGGTTTTTCGTTGAACGGTCGGTCTTGAAATGGAATTTTCGATTAATCGCATGTACCGCTATCTTGATTTTGCAATGAGTTTTATTTTTGAACACTTTGCCAGCATAAAGCTCATCTACTTCGAAACAAACATCGTAAATAGCATCATCGCCAGAATCAATGGAGCCGTCATCACTACTATCATTGCTGCATGGTGGCGCATCACCATGGAAAAGGCCTTCAGGGACTTTTTGTTCATCTGTTGCTTCGTCAGTAACTAAGTAAGCAGATGACAATGAATGTGCAGCTGTCTAACTTCTCAAAGATGACATGGTCTCCAAAAATGTGGTCCAGTAATTTTTTGGAGGAGATGATGTACCAATGTTTCCAGTAATTTCGACGGGGTGACGCCTATTACCGGTACTAGCAGTAGATTCCTGGTTTTCTCGGAACAAGTTACGAGCAACATGTGAGAAAATTGGGCTAGATTGCGTCAGCTGAGGCGAGTCTGGTGAAGAATCTGCGGTATCTGCGATGATAATTGGGGAACCTGATCGAACTACATCATTCTCATCGTCATAATTTTTTGAACTTTTGACCCGCTTGTGCCACCGTCGTTGAGTATTAGCTCTTGCCAATCGTT
The DNA here is from genome assembly GCA_900406495.1 of Sisymbrium altissimum. Classification (NCBI taxonomy): domain Eukaryota; kingdom Viridiplantae; phylum Streptophyta; class Magnoliopsida; order Brassicales; family Brassicaceae; genus Sisymbrium; species Sisymbrium altissimum. Next base: position 4,252 of record OVBI01002037.1, on the reverse strand, counting down.
GTAGTCATATTCATCATCGGCTGTAGATGAGTCGGATATATCATAAGGAGTTGATTGTTGTAGAGGAATAGGAAGCCTTGAGGAACTTGCACCGGCATCGGATGAGTTTGTTTTAAAAGTTACATAGAGTTGGAGATTGTTCACGCCACCGTGAAAATGAAAGAGTAAATGTAGTTTGCCAGTTGCACGAATGATGAGTGGTGGGACGGATCTCATCTCAGCAGCTGTACCACATCTAGCCAGCTGGTATGACAACTCCACAGAGGTGGTCTCCAAATTTGTCCCAAATTAAATTGAAACATCAGTTGCAAGGACCTCCAAAGTAACATCAGGAGGAACGAGCATACGAGCCACTAAAGCAAATGGATTAATCGTAAATTCCCATGCACCGGTTGGAAGTTTCATCCATTCTCGTCGGATAACGGAAAGGGATTGCATCTATATTAATGTAAAATAATATAAGTCAAATATAGAGCAGATTATTGACATTATCATTAATATAATAATTAGTGCTACACATTATCAATATACGTATGTTTTGCCAAAAAAATTTTCAAAAGTACATATATATATAGGATTGTTACCTTTCCATTGTAGGTATTCCAGGGATTTTTTGATGAATGAAAAGGAATACAAGCATTTATGGTGAAGAAGAAGTATGTTCATTTGGTTGTTCAGAGCATTAATGAAGATGAACATATAGAGCATATATATATTGAAAAGTTAACAAATATCTGAAGTTATGACTGGTAGCACCGGTATAAGGTTTAGCTGGTAAATGCTAATTAAAATTAGAAAGGGAACACTCTGATAGTGAGCCTTTTTAAAAAAGCTATGTGATTTGATAAGCCTTATATATTAGAAGTTTACCATTAGTAATATAGGTATATTGATAGTAACATACCACATAGCATGCAGGATAGCAGTATAAGTTCAGGTATTTAACAGCATCAATAAGAATGTTGTCGTAGCATATTAGCTTTACTTTACAGTTATCAAGGCAAATTGTAAAATATAGGTATACATAGGGTTAAGATGATTAACAATCTACAATAGATACGCTGCGGAAACGCGCGTCGTCATTACCGACGATGAACACGATAATATCTTTACACAATCTTACTCGATAATTAAGGAGGATAATCCAAAATCTATAGTGCGCATAGATGTATGGATAATACGAAGCCACGTATGAAGAATAACGAAAAGATCACATCCATATTTAGACGGTTCCCGAGTAATATTGGCGAATATTATAAATCGAGTAAAGAGTTATGGTAACAACATGAGATAGAGGAAAATGAAATATCTAGTTGAAAACAAACTATATTAAAAGTTGGGTAAAACATATTCAAAAGAGATGAAGTTTAAATGAGACGACTTTGATTCATTGAAGTTCGTTAAAGGATGTAAACGAAACTAAAATGATAACGCAATATTTAGGTAACTATTAATATAATCATGAATAGTTATAAATGTAAATGTAATAATAGTCACAGAAACATAAATGATGTATGATGTATCAAAGCAATAATTATAGGAAATATTAGGATGAAGTTAACAGCTAATATATTGATATAAACCGCAACATCCGAAAATGACTCTAACAAGTATTGCAAACTGTATGTGTAGAGAAACAAATATAACATTCAAAACAAGTGGAATGTGATTTAGAACAGAATGTGGAATTAAATTTAATATTTAACACCACTTTAAAGAGCATGATCATGTATATAAAAGATGAAATATTTCCATTTCGTTAAGGATCGAATAAAAAACCCCAAAAATACAGACAAAAATCTCCAATAGATATAAATTATATGATTTTTAATAAAGTATGGTATATACAAGTAATACTATGTATGACTGTAAATATTTTAGTATTGATTGTGGAACTAAATGGTTATGGTAATACCAAAATATTAATAAAATCTATCCCATTAACTAAAAATGTGTAACCCAAAAATTACTTACTCCAAACGGAATGTTGTACACTATTTCTGAATAATATAAATGTAAACCTTAAAATGTAAATATGAAACCCATGAATTAATGAACCGAAAAAGAATGTTGTACATTAATTATGGATAAACCCTAAACCCTAAATAATAAACCCTAAACCCTATACCATATACCCTAAATCCGAAATACACTAAAATTAATCCAAAATACACTAAAATTCAAACCGAATGGTATATAGTATTTCGAAATAACAAAAATATAAACCGTAAATGTTATATCCCACAACAAATGTTTGTTACGAGACACCTTTCTATATTTACAGAAATTTAGGTGAAAGCATGATAGCCTAGTTAATGATTATTTAACCGAAACTAATTAGTATATAATATTTTAGAAAATTACTAAACCCTAAACCCTAAACCACAAACTCCACATCAAATTTAATGGATGAATATACAATATTTCGAGAAAACATAAATCTAAACCCTAAACCATAACGAAGGATTAGGGAACCTAAACCAAAGAATATACAGTATTTCGAGAAAATCTAAATCTAAACCCTAAACCCTAACGAAAGATTAGGGAACCCAAACAAATGAATATACAGTATTTCGAAAAAACTAATATCTAAACCCTACCTAAGGATTAGTTAACCCAACCGAATGAATATACAGTATTTCGAAAAAAAAAAAAATCTAAATCCTAAACCCTAACTAAAGATTAGCGAACCCAAACGAATGAATATACAGTATTTAGAGAAATAAAAATCTAAACCCTAAACCCTAACTAAGGATTAGTGAACCCAAACGAATGAATATACAGTATTTCGAGAAAATATAAATCTAAACCCTAACTAAGGATTAGTGAACCCAAACGAATGAATATACATTATTTCGAGGAAGCATAAATCTATACCCTAAACCCCAACTAAGGATTAGCGAACCCAAACGAATGGATATACGATATTTCGAGAAAACATAAATGTAAGGGTGGATCACAAAACTAACGCATACAACAAACTTAATATGTGTTTCTACCGCCGGACCAATTATTTTTCGCTAAAACAGATTTCTCGATGATTATACCCTAGTAAAATTGAGTGGTAGTTTTCTGACATGTTACTGTGCACGATAACGCTTTACATTTAATATAACTTGAAAGAGGTTAACTCGTTTACCTAAACCCTAAACCTAAAACATAAACCTAAAATCTAAACGCCAATTGAGTAGTGAACCCAAACCATTTATATACCGTACTTCAGAAAAACAAAAAACAAAACCCTAAACCTTAACTATGGATTAGTGAACCCAGACTAATTGGTTACAATATTTAGAATGTATAAAAATCTAAACCTTAAATCTTAAAATTTAAACCCTAAGCCCTAAAATCTAAATCCAAAACTCTGAAACCTAAAATGTAAACCCTAATATACAATATTTCGAGAAAACACAAAACTAACGCAGACAAAAAACTTATTATGTATTTCTATCGCCCGACCAATTATTATTCGCTAAAATAATTTCTGGACGATTATACCCTATTCAAATTGAGTGATAGTTTTCTGACATGTTACTGTGTACGATAACATTTTAATAGTAATATACATTGAAAGAAATTAACTCTTGTACCTAAACACTAAACCTTAAACCCTAAACCTAAAATTTAAACCCTAATTAGGAATTACTGAATCCAAACCAATTGATGTACTGTACTTCAGAGAAACAAAAATCTAAACCCTAACTATGGATTAGTGAACCCAAACAAATTGGTGTACAGTATGTTTAAAATATAAAAGATAAACCGGAAATCCTAAACTCTGAATCATAAACTCTAAACCAAAAATCTAAACCCTAAACCCTGACTAAGGATCAGTGAACCTAAATGAATAAATAGACAATAACCATTTAATGTTGTTGTAATCAGACATTCATAAAACTAGTGTTAATTATTGTAAACAAATGATGAGGCAATGTTGATAGTAATAGTGTTGAGGCATCGCATTATATTACTGGTAATCACAAAACAATTTACTTGCAAAACGTGTAAACATCTGGCTACCTGGCACCAGCTGTGTCGTATCTTGTGTAGCGTCTCTGGTAGTTGTTATGATAATTGGGACATTGTATCCAACAACACCTTATTTGTGTATAAATCATCTGTGTCTGGTATTTACGGTCATATCATTATATTACCTGTAATCTCAAAACTATTTACTTAATAATATGGAAACATCTGGCTACCTGGAACCAGATGTGTCGTATCTTGTATAGAATCTATGGTAGTTGTTATG
>OVBI01002036.1:0-25030 GCA_900406495.1 Sisymbrium altissimum | reverse complement strand
GTCATCCAGCAGTATTTTGCGTATTCCCGCAGGGGTTGGACCTCTCTTGATACCAACGAACAGGCTCTGCATGAGCTACCCAATCAGTTGGGTAGTTGCTAGACGATGGTAGTTCCGCCTGGCATCTAAACAGCAGGTGTGCGTGAGGGTTGCTTGCCGGATTTGGAAATTTCCGGTATCGTCTACTACAGAGGCGTATATCCTCCACTCACATTCTTTGAATACACACCGAAGGACCATGAATCGAGGGGTAGATCGAGATGTTCTGAAGTGGAACTTCCGTTTTATAGCATAGATTGCTATTTTAATCTTACAGTCTGTCTTGGATTTGAACACCCTCCCCACAAACAAGCAGTCGCCTTCATATGCTACGTCACCCAATGCTCCGTCCAAACCTGATCTCATGAAGTGTTAACCATATGAGTATTCCGCATGATAAGTGGAATAGTACACACATAAACGTTATACTATACTAAAATCTGAAGTAAATAGTACTCGTAATAATAATACGGAACGTAATATATACTATTAGATACTCTACTATTTAATATGCTTCGTATTAATAACTGCATACTATTCCACTATATTGAAGTAAATATAACATATATTAATAACATAGTATGCGTACTAAAAAGTATAGACAATCTTACCATCTACACCAGCTGCATCGAACACAGGTGGAGTGTCCCTTCCAAACAGTGCCGGATCCTCGCTTTCATCCGCCAGCATATGGTGGAGTGAATCCTGGAAACGTGACCAACGACGGCCCCCCTCTTCCCCTACCCCGGTATCACTGGGTTCATCCTGTGTCATTGATACCGGATCTTCAAATAGACGTCTCCGCGTGGGTCTACTACTTTGCCCCCGGTTCGGTTGGGTGAGCAATGGAAATGGCAACTCCGGAACCCTATTCGCATCATCGTCGGAGTCAGAATCGGCATTTTCTAAGGTCACTTTCCCTTTCCCTTTCTCTGATACATCCGGTACCGGACTTGGCAACGCACTATGCCCTCGGGATCGTGGGACGCCTGGACGTGGTGGCGAAGTCAGTTCCAACGCCGGTTGGGTCAATACACCGCACGGGATCGTCAGGGGGGTATCCGACAACCCAAACTCATCCCAATCGATGTCATCTCCGTCAGTCGAGGAGTCGTCATCTGGAAAACTCTCCTCCGGCTGTACAATCGGATTTTTCTCTGACTCCAGTTGGACTAACGCGGTTTTTATTCCATTAATAACTTGGGAAATGGTGACGAATAGATTCACCTCCTCTATTTTCCGGCGCATCTGGACGAACACCTCCACCTCGTGATCGTCTGAAATAAACTGCGGTGTTGACCCGTCACCATCGTCGATCTGTATCCACTCCGGATACTGATACGATAGTTTTACAGTCACTGTCTCCGCGTTGATGTTCAGCCGCTCCTTAACCATCACGACCAACTGTTCGTACGGAAGGCTGGATCTGAGCTGGATGTGCTTCGTGGGCTCATCAACCGTCTGGTCAAAAGCCCATTTTCTTGGTTTTTACCTGAGAACTGAAGTTACTCCCACTACATGTCCCACCTTCGTCTTTCTCACTCATCTCTACCTTTTCCACTCGAACAATAACTAACAGTATAGATCCTACCGCTTTTAATAGAAATCTTCTTCGCATACCTACCACCACAAAAAGAGAAAAAATCTACTTAAGTTAAATGAAGATGGTAAGTGTTATGATACAGGGTGGCTAGAGTGACTTCTTGCAGTAGCTACATGGCGCTTGTGTCAGAAACTCTACCTCCCTCTCACAATATGCCCACTCGCAGCAACGATCTACGTCGGCAATATTTGGGCCAAAAGTTTACTTATTAAAGATGATCTTTACATGGCTATTTGTTATAATTTAAGCCATAATTTTGGATTTAATATAGTATCTCGCAAATCAACCCAATTTTTAAGCCCACCAGCCCAACTAGGTCCATCTCTCGAGTTTCTGAACGTACGAAGGACTCAAAACAAAAAAAAAAACTCGAATTTGTGCAATTTAGTCTTCAGAAGGAAGGTATGAGAGGAGTCGGAGGACCGTTGCTGTCAATCGGAGATCTTCTCGCCGATCTCACTCAAGAGACGGAACAGTCACCGGAAAACAATCCAAATCCTCAATCTTCTCCAAAATTAGAACCTGATGCCATCTCTGGACCGTTGGATCTAACCCGACGCTTTCAGGTCACTCTTCTATTTTCCCTATTATCAATTTTTATAATTTTGGTTTCAATGTTCGGTTCTGTTCATTCACAATAATTAGTTGCATCTTCATTAAGACATAACTCCTTATGATAACTAATATTGTTTCTTTGTTGGTTCGAATTATGCTGTTTGATTTAGAATTTCTTTAATACATACATATAAGTGATGCATTGTTTCTAATACTTAATCATTTAGTGTAGTCTTTGGATGTAATTTATAACTTCGTTCTTATCAAAACTAAGCCTACTCTGAATGTATTGTTTATGTGTCTATGTCTATGTCTTTTGTGTTAGGCAACGTATCGTTTCATTGTTAGTTCAGATTATATGCTATATTTCTGTTGAAATTTGGAACATTTCTACACATTTGTTCGGTTTGACGTTGATAAAACATCCTTATAATCCGTTTTTTGGATTCCAGGATGGATTTGAAACTGTATATCGGATATGTTCTGGTTAAAGAGCTGTACTCTTGAAATATAATCTACTTGATTTGTTGTTCTTATCAATATTTATTCTATGATTAGTATTGTATTTTTACCTAGTGCTTGTAGCCTACAAGTTGTAGGCCTCTTTTCTGTCGCAATTTATTAAAAAAGAAACAGTTGTTTTGCGTTTCAGGACAACTATGATAAACTAAACAATGCGTTTGCTGCTTCTGATCACTCATGGACCTCTCTCACTTTGGAGGTAATTTATAAAGCTGACTTGCAATGAACCCTTATCAGACCTTCCCTTAAATCCTCTTGATTTTGACAACTATCTCCTGTTGTGGATGGTATGGAAATGGTTTGATGGGGCACGTATATAATCTCCTTTTGTTTTATTGTCAGTTTCTTGAATGTTAGTCTTTTGAATGTGTTTTCTGCATTAATTTCGATTATCATTTCTTTTTTTTTCTTGTTCACACCCTTATCAGATTTTCCCTTAAATCATCTTGATTTTGACAACTATCTGTCGTCGTTGTTAGTATGGAAATAGTTTGATATATAGAGGAATATATAGAATTGGCTTTTGTTTTATTGTCAGTTTCTTTGAATGTAAGTCTTTTGAGTGTGTTGTCTTCGAGATTGGTTCTGCCTTCCTATATTTCAAGCGTGTAATAAGATTCTCTATATATGTTATTCTCAGAAGAGACAATTGCAAATGAGATGTTTCCGTTTGCCTTTCAATTTTCAGCTTTGCACTTCCCTAGAAACTGCAAACAAGTTGGTCAATGCCACCAACACAAATGCTAGATTGTTGTCAGAGAAAGTGGAAGAACTCGAGAAAATAGTGAAACGAGGAGACTCTGCAGTGGCAGCTGCAAGAACAGTTCATGCCACGGTTAATCAGAAAGGATTACCCTCTTAGGACATATAATAATATCAATGAGTGCTTTAACAAGGTACAAACCAACCTATTGGGTTTATTAAATCATTGAGAAAATGATATTTGTATTTTTTTAAATGTGTCTAGAAGAATCCTGAATGATTAAGGATATGAACATACTATCTTTTTACATTATGGAATAGCAACCATGTATTTAATTGGATTATTGGAGTGTGTAGGATTTGGTTATAACAATATGATAAGTTCTAATATATTGTATGAAATTGATTGAGGGAGAAGTTTTGAGTGTGACTACCTGATTGAATTGCATCACTGCTTCTGTCACTTGTTGGGGAAAGAAAAACCTGTCATAGAGGTTTGCGAGATAAGTTATGCTGTCTGTTTTAGTGTAGAATTTAGTCAAAATGGTCTGTAAATTGCGATGGACGTTCGGAGTTATTAGTATTAATTAGTTTTTGATGTTGATGTCTCTTTAATGATTTGATTGGTTTTTAAAAGAATTATTGAACCTAACACAAATCTCTACAATTTCTTGTTTTTTTCTGTTTGGTTCACGACGTTTGATCAGCAAATGTGGCGATATGTATTTTCATCATTTTTATATAGTATAGTCCGTACACTTCTATTTTATTTTAAACTGTCACTAACTAGGTTTGATTGGAGGTTAATGATTTGATTTAAATTATAAACGTCGATTAGTATTAAAGTTATTTGGCAAACTAACAATTCCTAAAAACTTAATTTGTAAACTATCAGAAACTAATATTTTGTATGGCAAAATGACCATCTTTAACCTTGAATTGTTGGCTATTTATCGTACGTTTACGCCACATGAATATAAGACCTTCACAATAATTTAACTCAATCATGTATAGTTAAAGATGTTACTTCTATAGTTGGAACTGAAAGTGCTTGGACGCATAATAAACTTCCAAAAAATAAAAGCTATATAGATCCTATTGGACTAACAATTCTAGTTTATTTTATTTGTTTTGCCCATTTGATCAATGTGGTCCTGCTGCTTCTTTCATGGACCACAGGTTGTTCGATCTTACTGAAAAGGGGACCATTTATTTAGATTTGACTTAAGAGATTTCCTACAAAAATGAAACCTTTGTTCTCTTGGGTCCCACTGCATCGTGCACTCTATTTAATTTTGCACTGCCCGTTTCTTCTTTGTCTAATTCCACGATAATGAATCATCCTTACGATGACTTCCTCGATCTCTTCTTCTCTAGCAATACTGCTACAGCTGCAAGCACCTCCTCCTGTGTGGAACAACATGATGGTGTCTCTCTTGACATGGATTGGGATTGTGACTTCCGCGATGTCATTGAATCCATAATTAATGATGAAGGAGCCATGACGGAATATCCTCCAATGCAGTCTAATCACCATGGCCAAGAGGGAATTTGTAACTCCACGTCCACGGGTTTGTCCATAGCTGATGGGGTTGATGATGTAGATGCAGATGAATCAAAGGGCTTGAGGTTGGTTCACTTACTGGTGGCTGCTGCAGAGGCATCAACTGGCGCCAACAAAACCCGAGAGCTAACTCGTGTCTTACTTGCGAGACTAAAGGACTTGGTTTCTCCTAGTGACCAAACCAACATGGAGAGATTAGCTGCCTATTTCACCAGTGGCCTTTCAATGTTGCACGAGGGAGCTAGCCAGCAGCGGCACCAGCACCAGCCCCGTGTTGTTCATGATCCGGCAGATGTGATCTCGGCGTTCCAAATGCTGCAGAACATGTCTCCATACGTGAACTTTGGTTACCTAACTGCCACACAGGCTATTCTTGAAGCTGTAAAGTATGAGCGGCGAATCCATATTGTGGACTACGACATCACAGAAGGTGTTCAATGGCCCTCATTAATGCAGGCCTTGGTCTCTAGAAATACAGACCTTTCAGCACAACATCTTAGGATCACGGCTTTGTCACGAGCTACTAACGGTAAGAAATCCGTTGCTGCTGTCCAAGAGGCTGGGCGGCGTCTAACCGCATTCGCAGAATCCATTGGCCAGCCGTTTTCTTACCACCATTGTAGATTGGAGAGCGACACATTCAAAATTTCATCATTGAAGCTTGTCAGAGGTGAAGCAATGGTGATCAACTGTATGTTGCATCTCCCTCGGTTTAGTCACCAAACACCCAATTCCATCATTTCTTTTTTATCCGAAGCTAAAACATTAAATCCGAAACTTGTAACACTTGTTCACGAGGAAGTTGGTATGATGGGAAACCAAGGCTTTCTCTATCGGTTTATGGACTTGCTACATCAGTTCTCAGCCATATTTGACTCTCTCGAGACTGGCCCAGCCCGTGGATTTGTTGAGCGTGTTTTTATTGGTCCATGGGTTTCAGGTTGGTTGACACGTATTGCCATTACGGGTGATGATGCAGATGCTGAGAGTGTTTCTTCGTGGCCGCTGTGGTTAGCGAGTAACGGGTTTAAACCGATGGACGTGAGCTTTGCCAACCATTGTCAAGCAAAGCTCCTTTTAAGCTTGTTTAATGATGGGTATAAAGTCGAAGAATTGGGCCAAAACGGGCTCGTTTTGGGATGGAAATCTCGACGTCTTGTGTCGGCCTCTTTTTGGACTTCGTGCGAGTTGAATCAGTAAATTTTTCACGTTTTGCATTTTCTAAATAATGCATGTAAATATCGCAATGGTGTGATGAACCTTCTACAGCTTTCAACTGCCGACTGTTACTTTTTCATTTTTAAAATGTTTGTTTATTTCAAAGTCATGTAAACGAGGCTTTTGAGTGGCTTTGGGAATTTCTTGCACTTTTGTTCTCAAATTTTATTTTTCATATAGTAAAATTATTTAAAACTAAAACAACAAAACATATTTAACACAATCAAGATAATTTCCAATAACAAAGTACTAATATAAAATCTAGAAGATGATTTAAATTGGTATCCATTGTAAAGAAAAATGAATTACTATAATCATTTTTAATAATCAATTGCTACTATTTTTTTTTTTATGAATTAATAAAATAAAGCCTAGAGATTATTTAGCAATATATTTTTACGTATATATTTAAATTCAGCATAAATTTATTTTTTACCTAAAATGGTATCAATTTTTTTTTAAATTAATATTCACAGTTTTTACAATCTCAGTTTTTAGAATTAAAATCTCTACAACTAAACGTTTAAAGCCACATCCTAAAATGAAAGTCCTTACCCAATTGGATATTGAAAATGTCTTGAAATCTATTGTATTTATTTTTGTAAAGTCGTGATGTCAAGGTTACACAATCGTATATTGTGGCTATAATATTTTGATAAAATCGTTTATAATCTATAAAATTGACAATTTGTTCTTAATATTATATGATTCTATATGGTGACATACAGGTCCTTACTTTTAAAAGACTATAAGCAAAATAAAAAAAAGGGCTGGTTTTAAGGCTTGAACTTGGGTTGTGAGACTTTAAAAAATAGTACATATACCTTGATACCAAACAAACTCTTATAAATATAGGGCTGATAATGGTTATAATATTTAGGGCTGGAAGCTAGTGCTTCTTCAGCTTCCCTCCAAAGCCGGGCCTACACATCTAATCAAATTAGATTATAAATAAACTGGATTTTTACATTAAATATTATATTATAATTGTCTTAATTTGATTAATATCATTTAAATAAATGGGTTTGACCCATTATTATATCTAATGTGATTAAGTTACATTGGTATATACATATAAGCTTTGGCTAATGATAACTTAATTTTGCTGGCCGTACAAAGAGAACATGTTTTCATAAGATGTAAAGAAGAAAATTATTTCTTCTTATGAAAGCAATTAAAGAAATCCAATAGAGAAACAAAAAATTTGCCGAAACTTTGAGATTTGATCTCAATAGCATTATCATATTGATCCCATCTGTTAAGCCAGAAGACTTTTCTCATTCGTCTACTATTCTGGTCCTTCATGAATACAGATTTAGGTAGGCCTTCCTAAAGACGAGTAAAGCTTCCTAAATCATGAACGTCTTCCTGAATACAAATATAAGTTTCCTGAATAATGAAGGTCTTCCTGAAAGAAGTCCAGAACTCTTCATTACACGTTAAGGAAAGAAGTCTGGATCCTTCTCATCTCTCAGCCGTTATCAAAGGAGGAAAAGTTCTCCTTGTAGCCGTTTGGCAAAAGCAGTTTTGTCTTTATGCACTTTACCTTTTGATTTTACCTTTATTGCTTTATTTGGCATATTCCTAAGGATCTCCTTTATGTTAAACCTTATTGCCTTTCTTTATATAGTTGTAGCCACCTTGTAAAGTAATTAAGAAATGAGAATCAGTCTCTTTATCTCCATTTTCGTCAATTCTTCTTATTCTTCACTAATCTCTTCTTAAATCTTCATTAATCTTCATTAATTCTGCAATTTACTTAAAATCTCTCATGGAATCAGAGCCAGGTTGTCAAATCTGGTGATTAATCTCTTTTTCATTCTCTTAAACACTCTTTTGTCCCATGATCTCTTCCTTGCTCATCTCTCTCTTTAGAAATTCGTCCCCATCTTGTTCTTGCTTGTTCTTGGCATGTTCACACCATTTCCTTGCTAAAGATTCATTCTTTCACCCTTCTTCCATCACATAAACCATTATTCAACTCTTTTTCACTCTCAAGATAAAATCTTTACCTTGTGTTCTTGCTTCCATCCATACATAATCTCTGATTTTTGTCATACCTTTGCTAAAGACTCAAGATTTCACCTTTGCTTAACCTTGATTCAAGCCTTTGTTCATCTTATCCATCCTAAAGATTGAATCTTTCCCTCGAAGTTCTTGGTGTTCTTGGTGGTCTTGGAGTTCTTGGAATTGGCTTTCTTTGTTGTTTTATATTTCAGGTTGCAATCTGGATAATGGATGAAAGCAAGATTGTTGCTTTCCCTGTTGTTCTCAAAGGATCTGAGAACTATTTGCTTTGGGCAAGAACTGCCAAAGCTATTCTTTGTGGGAGAAATCTGTGGAGTCATGTTGAAGGGTCCATGACTTCTTGGGTTGAAACCAAAGAAGGAGGAAAGGAGGTTGTAGCAGCTGAATCTGAGGCTTGGTTCCAAGAAGATCAGTTGGTATTGTCTATCCTCCATGGATCTTTGGTGTTGTCTGTTCTTGAAGCTTATTGCTATTGTGAAAGTGCTAAAGAGCTTTGGGAAACATTGAAGAATGTGTTTGGGAATATATCCAATCTCACAAGAGTGTTTGAAGTCAAGAGGACTATCAACAATCTTTGTCAAGGGAAGATGGAATTCAATGAGTTCTTTGGGAAGTTCAGAAGCTTATGGGCTGAGTTGGAGATACTTAGACCAGCTACTCTTGATGTTGTGGTTCTGAATGAAAGAAGGGAGCAAGATAAAGTCTTTGCTTTGTTCATGGTGCTGAACCCAAGTTTCAATGATTTGATTAAGCACCTTCTCAGGGCTGATAAGCTACCAAGCTTAGAAGAGGTGTGCTCACAAATCCAAAGAGAACAAGGAGCGCATGGTTTGCTTGTGGAAAATGGTGTGCCTAAGAAGAATGTAACCAAGAAGAAAGCTAACCCTTCATACCAATCAAAGGAAGAAGAAGGAGCTGCTTTGGGAGCCAACTCTGAGTTCATCAGGAGAGCTGACCTAGATGCACTCATCAATACCATTAAAAAGTCTGGTAACTCTGTTAAAGCCCTCTCTTTTCATGCATTGCATAGTCAGTCTTTGGTTGATCATGTCTCTAATCATGTTTTAAAAGGTGATAAACCTCTCCTTGTTGATTCTGGTGCTAGTCACCACATGATTAGTGATGCTAAGTTGATTAGTAACATGAAATCTGCTGTTGTTAATGTGACTATTGCAAATGGTGATAAGGTTAAGAAAAGAAGGCATTGCTGATCTAAAATTGTTTGATAAGGAATCCAAAACCTTTTACATGCCATCTTTCACTTCCAATTTGTTGTCCATTCAGAGGGCAACCTCTGACTTGAATTGTTATGCTATATTCAGTCCTAATGAAATTTTCTTTCAGGACATTGAGTCAAGCAAGCTTCTTGGACAAGGTTCAACCAAAGGTGGCCTTTATGTTCTTGAGAACACTAAGCCATCCTCTTCTATCCCTAAGGCTTTTGTTGTTAACTCTGTGATTGAGCATGATTCTTTGTGGCATGCTAAACTAGTTCATCCTCATCATAGAGCATTGACCTTGATTTTGCCTAAAGTTAGATTAGAGAATGATAATTGTGAGGCTTGCATTTTAGGAAAGCATTGTAGAACTGTTTTTCCTAAGTCCTCTACCATTTACAAAAGCTGCTTTGACTTGATTCATTCTGATGTTTGGACAGCTCCTTACTTGTCTAGAGAGAATCATAAGTATTTTGTTACATTCATTGATGAGAAATCAAAGTATACTTGGTTGACTTTGTTGCCTTTGAAGGATAGGGTGTTAGAAGCTTTTGTGGAGGGGAGTACACTAGTCTGGCTTTCAAACAGCACCTGAGCAAGCATGGCATTGTCCATCAAACAAGCTGTCCATACACTCCACAGAAAAATGGTGTTCCTGAAAGGAAGAACATGCACCTTATGGAGGTAGCAGGGCCTTGATGTTTCATATAAATGTTCCCAAACGTTTCTGGAGTGATGCTGTGGTGACAGCATGCTATCTCATCAACCGTATTCCAACAAGAGTTCTCCAAGACTCTTGTCCATTTGAGGTACTAAAAAAAACCAAGCCTTCCATTGATTTTCTAAAGGTGTTTGGTTGTGTTTGTTTTGTGTTAGTACCAGGTGAGCAAAGAAACAAGCTTGATGCAAAGAGCACAAAGGACATGTTCATTGGCTACTCACCAAATCAGAAAGGCTACAAGTGCTACATCCCATAAACCAGAAGGATTCTTGTGTCAAGAGATGTGAATTTCATTGAGTCAAAGGGGTTTTATGAAGAGCGAAGCTGGAATGAGTTGAAGGATCTGCCTCATTCTACCTCAAGCAGAGCTCACACCTTGCGCATCCTTCTTGAAACTTTGAGGGGAAGTAATTAGCAAGCTCCCCAAGTGGCGTCACCTCCAGTCCAAGAAGAAGCTTTACCCCATGAGGACACTGATGAGGCTGAGACAGTTGAGACCGAGACTGATGGGGTTCATAGTGAGGAAACTACACCACATGCTGATGTACCTCAAGGAGTTGAGCCTGAGTCTGAGCTAAGTCCTTCCACATATCAAGAACCATCAGCAGTTGAGCATGAGCCGTAATCAGTCCTTAGAAGAAGCCAGAGGCTAATGAAGCAACAATAATCCATTTCACAAGAAGTGGTGCAAGAAGCAGCACCAGTCCTTAGACGAAGTCAAAGGAAAAGAAATGAAGTAGTCTACTACAATCATCAGGCTGTTGCTCATCCTACACAAGCTGTGTGTTCACTTGCCCATGTCCCTGAAGAACATCAAGTGTTCATTAGAGTCTTGGATCAAGAGAGAGTTCCCAAGACTTATGAAGAAGCTAAGGAACACAAGGTGTGGAGAGATGCAGTTGGTGATGAGAAACAAGTTATGATCAGAAACCCCACTTGGGATGAAGCTGATTTGCCAAAGAAGAAGAAGACTGTTAGTTCCAAACGGGTTTTTACCATTAAGTACAAGAGCAATGGGGAGACTGAGAGGTACAAGGCAAGGCTTGTACCTAGGGGTTTCACCCAGACTTATTGTGAAGACTATAGAGAGACATTTGCTCCAGTTGCTAAGCTTCATACTGTGAGGGTTGTGCTGTCTCTTGCTACAAATCTGAAGTGGGACTTGTGGCAAATGGATGTGAAGAATGCATTTCTTCAGGGGGAGTTAGAAGAAGAGGTCTATATGACTCCTCCACCTAGTGTTGAGATTACTCCAGGGAAAGCGTTGAAGCTTAGGAAAGCTATTCGATGGTCTGAAACAGTCTCCAAGAGCTTGGTAGAGGAAGCTGAGCATTAGTCTCTTGGACCGTGACTTCAGAAGGTCAGAAGCTGACCACATTCTCTTAACACTTGAGAGCCAATCAGGTATAGTGGTCATTCTCATTTATGTGGATGATATTATCATCTATGGGAATGACAAGACAGGTATCCTTGAAACTAAAGCTTATCTCCATTCCATGTTTGATATTAAAGATCTTGGAGAACTAAGGTACTTTCTTGGGAATGAAGTTTGTAGATCAGAAGAAGGTCTCCTCTTGTCTCAAAGGAAGTACATTCGTGATATTGTTAGTGATGCAGGTCTCAAGGATGCAAAACCAGCTAGGACACCTTTGGAGGATCAATATAAGGCTACCCAACAGGGGGAGAATGCGGATGATAGTCTCTTTGCTGATGCAGAACTCTACAGACGCATGGTTGGTAAGCTTATATACCTCACTATTACTCGTCCTGATTTGTGTTTTGCTGTGAATCAGGTGAGCCAACATATGCAAGCTCCAAGGATGTCTCATTGGAAGATGGTGCACCGGATTTTGTGCTATCTCAAAGGGACTTCAGAGCAAGGTATATGGATGGGATGCAATGGAAGCTCAGAAATTGTTGGTTATTGTGATGCTGATTGGGCTGGAGATAGAGAGGACATAAGATCCACTTCTGGGTATTGCACCTTCATCGGAGGCAATCTTGTGACTTGGGAGAGCAAGAAGCAGAAGGTTGTGGCTTGTTCAAGTGCTGAAGCAGAGTACCGAGAAATGAGGAGGCTTACAACTGAGTTGATGTGGCTGAAAATGCTTCTTGCTGATTTCGGGATTGAGTCTTCAACACCAATCACCATGCACTGTGATAACCAGTCTGCTATTCACATTGCTTCAAATCAAGTCCACAAGAGAACAAAGCATATTGAGGTGGATTGTCACAAGGTCAGAGAGCAGATGGAGTTGGGAGTTATCCTACCTTGTTATACAAGAAGCTCGGACCAGTTAGCTGACATCTTCACCAAAGCAACAAGTTTGAAGGTCTGTGAGTCCATTTGTGAAAGATTGGGACTCATTAGCCTTCAATCCCTTAAGTAAGGAACTCACACTCTTTTCCCTTACTGAAGTTTTGTCTCATTAGGTTTTCTTCACTAAGGTTATTTTAATGAGGTGATGTTCTGAACTTTCCAAGCTTATCTCTCAAACAATTCCAATGATTTTTCAATACTCCATATCACCGGCCAATTTACAACTCCTAAAACCAAATAAAATAATAAAACAAATAACTAATATAAAATATGGAAAATCATGGTAAAAATACCTCCAAAATACCCGTTCCATCGAACATCCATTTATCTGTCAATTTCACATGAAAATGATAAAACGGAGGGGTGAGTAACAGGGGAGTCACTCAGTGAGGTTGAGATGCTGTAATGCACAAAACACAGTTTTGGTCATAGCACTCTAAACATGGAAAAAGACTAAACATGAACAACCATGACACCTAAATCACCCAAATATAACAATCAGCTGGCCCTACGTGACGAATGAGTGATCACCCACTTCCTCTACAAGGATTCACCAGATAGAATCGTGTCCAAATGCACCACTCGGAGATGCTTTATCGATCTTAATACACCAGGCAATAGATCGACTCAGGTTGCCTGCACCTCCTCACACAATTTTGGCAAGTCACATATACAGAACTCCTACATGTACTCTCTAGTATAGAAATCCTGTCTGCACTGATACAAAACTCCTGCCTACACTAATACAAAATTCCTGCCTGCACTGATACAGAACTCCTGCTTATACCCCCGCAACTCTCTACGTTTAATATGCTCGACTATTTATATAATAGTAATATATATATATATATATATATATATATTATATATATATACATAAATATATAACAAACTTTACCATTTCGCTCAATCAATTGGGTTGAATCATCTATATTCATATATCAATTTAGCAAACAAAAATTACCTAGACTTGATTAGAGAAAACATATCACAATTAATTATAAGTTCCATTTATGGCGTTCTAGATAAAGGTACGAAGTTCTTCGAGATAACCCTCACCTTAGCCTTAACCACGAAGAATAACTTCCATTGGACAGATCAGCTCCTACAGTTTTGACAATACAATTTCATATGCTCCAAAGATCAAAACCGGTTTTCCTTCAACCAATGACTATATCTACAAGTTCAAAACTTCCTGCAATGATTCAGGTCAAACGGACCAGATTTGCCTAAGAAAAACTCATATATCAACAGACCGGTCGCAGATCAGCAGCACTATACAAATATCCTTTGGAGAAACAGTTATAACTTTCTATTCATACCTCTGGATCTGAACGAACTCAGTTTCTATGGAAAGTAGACGTTGGGGCTTTCCAACGATAGTTAAATCGTTCTGTGGTTCTTCACGATTTCCCAGGAAAACTCCTCGAAAGTAGCGGTAGACTGATGATGTGAATTCTTGAACCACTCCAAAGATGCTCGGAGAAACAAACATAACTTTCAGTATATAGATCCGAATGATAAACCACTTACAGCAGTAGATAGTTGAACAAGTCAAGAACATACGTACCGACTATGTTCCAACAGAGAGAGAGAGAGAGAGAGAGAGAGAGAGAGAGAGAGAGAGANNNGAGAGGGAGAGAGAGAGAGAGAGAGAGAGAGAGAGAGAGAGAGAGAGAGAATCCTTGCCCAAAATCAACAAGATGTTCCCACCAAGAACAAGGAGATAGCAATCTTTAAAAACAAAAACTGATGTTGTTTATTAGAATGAAGTGTTCTCACACTTATAGAAATTGTATAAGAAAAAAAAGAAAAAAAAGAAAAAAAAGAAAAAAAAGAAAAAAAAGAAAAAAAAGAAAAAAAAGAAAAAAAAGAAAAAAAAGAAAAAAAAGAAAAAAAAGAAAAAAAAGAAAAAAAAGAAAAAAAAGAAAAAAAAGAAAAAAAAGAAAAAAAAGAAAAAAAAGAAAAAAAAGAAAAAAAAGAAAAAAAAGAAAAAAAAGAAAAAAAAGAAAAAAAAGAAAAAAAAGAAAAAAAAGAAAAAAAAACACTTAAGTGTTTTGTACAAAATAAAAAGCATGCAAGCTCAAGAATATCAAAAATTAAATCACAGTGAATGCCTCTTCAGATCCACGTATTTTTGCAGAAGTGACCCTTAAACTTCTTTTTGCTCCGGTGAAAGTGAATTTGGCTCGGTCATGCATCAGTCCAGATCATGCAAATGTAAGCTTCTTTGGGCATAATGTGTTCCACTCGGGCCATCTGGTTTATTTCACGTTCAATCTCCTTCCTAAGGTCTTTGGCTCGAGTCATGAGCTTTTGCCCTGTGGAAAAGTCGAATGAATCATGGAAATCTTGGTCAGCTGAAGTGACCTGGCGGTACGGTAAGCTTCCCAAGCTATATTGGTAGTGTTTTGATGAATCCTGGTCCGGTACATGGGGTTCCCCATCCTCCGAGCTGTTCATGTCTTCTTTGCCTGATGAGCCACCCCGAAATCTATCATTCCCATCCTCTTGAAAAATAATTTTTCTATAAATCCTGATCATCTGTAACAAAAGGAGACAAATCAGTAATATTATAATTTGAAGAAATATCATACGTACCAATACCGTGGAGATCAAGTTAGTAACCATTGTTGTGCATCTTTTTGACTACCGTGAATGGGCCATCTTTTCTGGGCAGGAGTATGGACTTTCTCTCTTCAGGAAATCGTTCTTTTTTAAGGTGAACCCAGACAAGGTCACCAGGCTGAAAGACCACCTTAAGCCGTCCCTTGTTAGCATATTTCTCGTATTGCTTTTTTTAGCCTCTATGTTGTCCCACACCTTCACATGTATCTGCTTAAAAAATTTCGCTTTCATTTTGCAATCAAAATTAACTTATCCTCTCACTCAAAGCAAAATATATTAGATTAAGAGGTGATAAAGGGTTAAAGGCATAAACTGTTTCGTAAGGTGAATGCCTAGTAGCATAATGCACTGAATGATTATATGCAAACTCAACATGCACCAAATGTTTTTCCCATGTTCTAAGGTTTTTTCCTAACCAATGATCTTAGCAAGGCATAGAGGGTTTCTATTAACCACTTCAGTTTTCCATTGGTTTAAAGGTGACAAGTGGTTGAGAACAAAAGTTCTATATTTAACTTAGTCCACAAAGTTTTCCAAAAGTAACTCAAGAACTTAGCAGCACGATCAGAGACAATGGTCTTAGGCATACCATAAGTCTAACTATTTATTAAAAAAAAAGATCAACAATGTGAGATGCATTAATAGTTTTCAAGCTGGTATGGAATGAGCCATTTTTGAAAACCTATCTACAACCACAGTGATCGAATCTCTACCATTACTAGAGTTAGGCAAACCTAAAACAAAGTTCATAGAAAAATCAGTTCAAGGATGAGATTGTTGGAATAAGCTTGAATAGTAAGTAATCCTAATAGGATTATGAAATATAGAGAAAAGGAAATACTCCTTTAGAGTAACAAGGAAGTTTGTGTTCTATATAAGACATGTCGAGTTAGGGCATTGTCCACGAGATCTTTAGAGAGAGTTTATGAGATTGAGAGATTAAGGGAGTGTGAGTTTTGAGAGAAACATTCTTGTGTTTGAGAGAGCAAGAGAGGTTGAGATTGTATTGCGTGAGAGAGCTTTAGTTTTGAGCAAGTTTCTAAAGCCTTAATAAGAAAGCAAGTTCTTATTATCATGTGTGTGATCAATACTATCTTGATTTCTATATTTGGTATCAGAGCAACAGATTTTGCAATTTTGAGAAAGAATCATGACAGATGTAGCCGTTGTGACCAAAAATAGAAAAAGAAGAGAATCTTCTTCTATTGCAATCAAAAGTATGGGAGATATCAATGTAAGAAATAATTCTACCCTATAAATATTGTCTTATATTTATCTATTTTCTATTGGAATAATGTTATTATTTAATGTAATTGGTATCCAAATATATTGGAAATAAAGGAGTAATTCCTAAATATCTCTACTTTGATGGATGGTTGAGATTAATCCTATGGAAACCCTAATGAGGTATTATGTCCTCTCTCCACCTATAAATACTTGCCATTAGACCATCATATATGCAAGACTTAAGAAAAACAACACCTAAAAGTTCTAGGCAATGGGAGAGAAATCTAATCACCTACCTTAAGCATTTCATCTTCCATCCTAGAGTTCATCCAAGAAAGATTATTGTCCCTTTGCAACTATGAATGCAGGTAACCCTATAAACCTTTTATAAATCTATTATGTGATCATCTAGTTGTTTGAAGATTTTGGAATTCATGTAAATATTAACTTACATGTGGTATCAGAGCATGGTTATAAACATCTAGTTAATCCATTATGTATAATAGATTTATGAATTGAATATGGAAAATAATAGTTGAAGAACATAAAGTTTTGTTCATCTGAATTTTGTTGTTGAATTTTCATCTAAATTGTGCGTTTTGTGAAAATATTATATTTTATATTCAATTTTCTGTGCAAAATTAGAGTTCTATTTTTTTTTAGAATTTTGTTTCACATATTTAGTACATAATTGTATTGTTAATAATATGTGCAATTCGGATATCTGTAAAATTGTAATTTTCCGCTTACAATCAAGGTCACCGGAATGGGAGGAGGAGAAGCCCATCATATATGCAAGACTTAAGAAAAACAACACCTAAAAGTTCTAGGCAATGGGAGAGAAATCTAATCACCTACCTTAAGCATTTCATCTTCCATCCTAGAGTTCATCCAAGAAAGATTATTGTCCCTTTGCAACTATGAATGCAGGTAACCCTATAAACCTTTTATAAATCTATTATGTGATCATCTAGTTGTTTGAAGATTTTGGAATTCATGTAAATATTAACTTACATGTGGTATCAGAGCATGGTTATAAACATCTAGTTAATCCATTATGTATAATAGATTTATGAATTGAATATGGAAAATAATAGTTGAAGAACATAAAGTTTTGTTCATCTGAATTTTGTTGTTGAATTTTCATCTAAATTGTGCGTTTTGTGAAAATATTATATTTTATATTCAATTATCTGTGCAAAATTAGAGTTCTATTTTTTTTTAGAATTTTGTTTCACATATTTAGTACATAATTGTATTGTTAATAATATGTGCAATTCGGATATCTGTAAAATTGTAATTTTCCGCTTACAATCAAGGTCACCGGAATGGGAGGAGGAGAAGCCCATCATATATGCAAGACTTAAGAAAAACAACACCTAAAAGTTCTAGGCAATGGGAGAGAAATCTAATCACCTACCTTAAGCATTCCATCTTCCATCCAGGAGTTCATCAAAGGAAGATTATTGTCCCTTTGCAACTATGAATGCAGGTAATCCTATAAACATTTTCTAAATCTATTATGTGATCATCTAATTGTTTGAAGATTTTGGGGTTCATGTAAATATTAACTTAGGTCACCGGAATGGGAGGAGGAGAAGCTCCTTCAATCGATTGTTCAATATTTACTTCGACAAACTACACCGAACGTACTATGCGAATAAGAAACCAACTCAAATTGCAGAAATTATGGAAGGAGATTGAGACGAGCTTTGAAATGGTAGAAAAAGTGTTGGAAGTGATTAGATTATGTTCTCGAGTAGCAGCAAAAGTCGAAGAAGCAAAAATATGAACACTAGTGGCCAAGTTTCGAGAAATAAAGGAGGAGGACTCCAAGAATATCAAAGATTTTGTAGGTCAAACATATCAATGGTCTCACGACTACAACAGCGTTTTTAGAAACCAAGGATGTGAAGGAAGTTTTTCTTATCGGGAAAGAGGCTGTGGACATGTCAATAAAGGTCGAGATACCTCAAGAATAGTAAGTTTCCAGAGTGATAAAACAAATACAGATCGTTAACTTTCGTATTGTGGAGATAGGAAGCTGCTCGTTTCATATCATAGAGATGGGACATTTGCTTGGTGTGGTGCATCGCAGTTTAAAACGTTTGGAGAGTCTTTCAAAAAGTGGTTGAATGTAAGCCACTCAAAGGGACTTTTAACTAAAGTTGAAGAAGCTGTAGAAAGTAGACACATAAAGCACTTACTTATACATGATTGTGGAGAAGAGAAGAAACACGAGCTCTATAATTCCCAAGTTGAGAATACCGGGATTAGAGAAGGTGTTGTTCGGAACATAATGATATAGATGATTTTTACGAGGACCAAAGGGATACATCAAGATGTGAAAGCATTAACAGAGACGGTCAATCTCGACGGTTTACAGCTTGAGTTTTTGAAAAGAAAAATTCCTGAGCTTTATCGGTGTAAACAAGGATATGGTTCCACCAAGTATTATAAACCAGAATCAGTTGAAAAGAAGAACAATGATGATGATGAAGAAGAAGAGAAATTTATGTGTGATGGTGATACATGTCTGATCAAAGAAAATGAAGAAGCAATGGATTATGAAGAATCCATTCTAAAATCATTAGAAGAATGTTTTGTGCTTCCTGATCTTAGGCTGCAACACCAAGAGAAACAAGAGAGCATTGCTGAGATGAGATTAAAACCAGAACCAGAGGATCAAAATAAGAAGAGGGCTAAACATAAAAGTAAAATAAGAGAGCTTCAAGGAAGAGCCCTCAAGAGAGGTTCATCAGTAAAAGGAAGTAGCATTGACGATACACGAGACTCTTCTCAAGAGTCTGTTAGAAGAGATATAAAAAGACAGTTAACAGAGAAAGTTTAAAACGTTTTGAGAAAAGCAATAAGACTAGATGATTCTGTAGTGGAAAGTAGTAGTGGTACTAGCTGTTTGCAAGCAATTATATTTGATGCAGAGAACTTACAAAAATCCACTGATGAAATCGTCAAAGAAAAAACCAGAACAAGCAAAAACGTTTCTGAGGAAGATTCTTCATCTTCAAGAAAACTTGGAAAATCACTATTTGCTCCTGTTTCGAGGATATCGTTTAGTAAGTTTCTGTTTCTGGATCGGCATGTTCTGACAGATGCGCAGATCTTGAGAAAGCACGAGGCTGTAATAGCAGAGCAAGGAGAAATAGAAAGGGGAATAGAACCAATTGTTGTAATTCCAATCGTGAAGAAGAAAGTCTCCAGCTTTAGAACAACTCTTAGAAGAAGAATCTTTGATAAAAGGTTATGTTCAATGATCGAATCTAACAGCCTTGAGAATGAATCAGTCTCAGATTTTTATACGGCTTCTAGTTTTAATAACCTCTGCGATCATAATGAGAATACAAAGGTACCTCCAAAACTTGCGATAGTCTGCAGCGGTACAGCAGAAGTATTCTGGAGAAACTTCGATTCCTTCAGCCATGTTTTGATCTATGATGTAACTGTATCAGATGAGAACGATATGCTTAAAGACATCAGGTTTGGTTTAAGAGAACTATGACGACAGATAAATGAGCTTGACTCAGACTTATATGTGCTGACGTCTGATGAAAGAAAAGTGTCTCTCTGAAAGTTGTCGATTTTCAAAAAACGCACCGTTTTAGCTCTGAGGCGATTCTGAGGGTGATTAGGGTTTCGCTTCTCGACTTCGACACGGTACCTCCACCGGCGCCGCCAATGACTCCGTCCGGGGGTACGGCAGGTCCGGTCACAACTGAGGAAGATGGAAAGCAATCTCCACCTCTCTCCCCGGTGATCTCTTACGCTAATATGGTTAAAAACCAGAAAATTTTGAAAAAGTATGATATGGAAGTCAGGATGGTAGATGGAATCGGATCTGTTATGGTCCCTGAGGAAGTACTACAAGATCCTTCTCCGCTGTGGGAAGACTTTCTGGTTGGGAAATTCCTGGCAAAAGCTCCCCATATAGCAAAAGTTCACGCCATAGTCAACAAGATATGGGAAATGGGTGATAAAACACAGATGATTGATGTGTTCGTCATCAACTCAACGACTTTGAAATTTGGGATCAGAGATCCACAAACACGCAACAGAATTCTCCATAGAGGTATGTGGAACTTAGCAGAGGTCCCAGTTGTCATGTCTAAATGGCTACCTTTTGAAGAGGAGGAGCAACCGGAAGTGAAATCGGTTCCACTTTGGGTACATATACGCAATGTGCCTATCAATATGTATTCATGGAAGGGTCTCAGCTTCATGTCAAGCCCAGTTGGAACCCCTGACAGATTGCATCCTGAGACAGCTCAATGCACAAATGTTAAAGTGGCAAAAATCTTTGTCAAGGCGGACTTAACTAAAGAACTGCCTAGATCTATGAACTTCAATCTACAGGGTAAAGATGTTCTTGTGGAGTATTCTTACCCTTGGTTACCTTCTAAATGTTCACAATGCAAGAAATGGGGTCACTTGACTACAGCATGTCTTGCAAAAACGGGAAACAATAATAAGGAGCCTCAAACCACAGAAATACAAAGTCAAGATGACAATGCATTGACTGTGTTAAAAGCTTCTGAATTGCAGAGCAATAACGAAACAAGTTCGATGCAGGAGAGTCTGGCTCTAGCAGTGGTAGTTACAGAGGCGTCTGAGACAGAGATCTGCAACGAAACTGAGAGAGAGGAAGAAAAGGAATGGTCGCAAGTCTCACCCGCGAAAGCTGGACGTACACCAGAGAAGAACAAGAGTTTGGTGTTTGGAGAAGTTTCTATCCTGCAAAACTCTCGCTTCTCCGTTCTGAGTACAGAGGAGGAAGGGGAAATAATTGAAAAAGAAGAGGAAGTGGAAGCTGTAGAAGAAGCAGAGCCCACTTTGGCAATAAAAACCAGTAAAGAATCAGAAACAACAAAGGAACGAGACATCATACCCAGACAGTCTCTTCCAAGGAACTCCAAAAACAATCACAAGTACCTGTCAGAATCAGCTGTTCAAAAGCCTCCGAGTGCTTTGAATAAAATGACCACTCGCAACAATCATTGATGTCTGGTTTCGTATGGAACATCCGTGGTTTTAATAAATTCAATAAGCATAAAGTCGTTCGTAGCTGGATTAAAGACAGTTCTTTACAATTTGGCGCCCTGCTGGAGACTAAAGTCAAAGAAACCAAGGCTGCACGAGTTGTTTATTCGGTGTTTCGTGACTGGTCTTTTTTGTCAAATTATGAACACAGTAGCAAAGGCCGAATATGGGTCGTCTGGAGTCCGTTGGTTAGAGTAACCCCCTGTTTTAAAAGCGAACAAATGATAACCTGCTCTGTTTTACTACAAGGAAGGGATGATGAGTTTTTCTGCTCCTTTGTTTATGCCTCCAACTCAGTTCAAGAAAGAAAAGAACTTTGGGATGATATTAAAAGCCACCAGGACTCGCCATTGTTTAGAAATAAGCCTTGGTTAATTCTTGGAGACTTTAACGAGATCCTCGATATAGAAGAACACTCTTCCTATGATGTTATCCCTACTATCCCTCCCGGAATGCGTGATTTCCAGAATATCACTAGCTATTGCTCCTTGTTGGACATGTCTTGTCACGGTCCAAAATTTACTTGGTGCAACAAGAGAGATGAAGGATTGATATGTAAGAAACTGGATCGAACTCTTATGAATGCAGCATGGACTAAGGATTACCCACAGTCATACAGTGTTTTTGAAGCTGGAGGATGTTCAGATCATCTTAGGTGTCGAGTCAATATCCAAGTAACTCCTTTGAAACCCAGAAGGCCTTTCAAGTTTATTAACGCAGTAGCAGATAATCCCGGATTTTTGCCTCTCATCGAGTCTTATTGGAAGGATACGGAGCCTTTGTTCAACTCTACCTCAGCGCTATACAGGCTATCAAAGAAGTTAAAAGCTCTAAAGCCTTTACTGCGGAAGCTTAGTAAGGATCAAATTGGCGACATAACGAAGAAAACTAAGGATGCTTTTGAGAAGCTCTGTGAATATCAAATGATCACCCTAAGTAACCCCACTCCAACATCAATACAAGAAGAGGAACGAGCATATGAAAGATGGAACTTGCTCTCCCAGATTGAAGAAAAAGTCTTTAGTCAGAGAGCAAAATTGCATTGGCTGAACATTGGTGATAGGAATAATAAACAATTCCACAACGCTGCAAAAATAAGAGAGACAAGGAATTCTATACGAGAGATAAAAAAGCCGGATGGAACATCAGGAAATACTCAGGACGAAATTAAAATGGAGGCTGTACACCACTTCCAAGAGTTTTTAGCTCCCCACAATGCAAATTCCAAAGAGATTTCAGAGGAGGACATACAAGAACTACTGGGTTTCGAATGTGGGGAAAATGAGAAACTGCTCCTTACACACGACATCACTGAAGAAGAGATCAAGAAAGTATTGTTTGCAATGGCCACCAACAAGTCTCCAGGGCCAGATGGGTACACTT
This sequence comes from Sisymbrium altissimum, assembly GCA_900406495.1. Classification (NCBI taxonomy): domain Eukaryota; kingdom Viridiplantae; phylum Streptophyta; class Magnoliopsida; order Brassicales; family Brassicaceae; genus Sisymbrium; species Sisymbrium altissimum. The sequence continues at coordinate 2,248 of OVBI01002036.1, read as the reverse complement.
GCGAATTTTATAAAACAGCATGGCCTATTATTGGCAAAGATTTCGTAATAGCAATTCAATCATTCTTTGACAAAGGTTTTCTCCCGAAGGGTGTTAATTCCACTATTCTAGCCTTGATTCCGAAAACGAAGGAATCAATCCACATGAAAGACTACCGGCCTATTTCTTGCTGCAATGTCCTCTACAAGGTTATCTCAAAGCTATTGGCAAACCGGCTGAAACTTCTTCTTCCAAAGTTCATCTCCCCTAACCAATCAGCTTTTGTGAAAGATCGTTTGTTGATGGAGAACGTCTTGCTTGCTTCAGAACTAGTGAAAAACTATCATAAGAGCTCAGTATCATCAAGATGTGCGGTGAAAATAGATATTTCCAAGGCTTTTGATTCGGTTCAGTGGTCTTTTCTGATCTCCATCCTCACTGCTATGAAGATTCCAGATAAGTTCATTCTATGGATTAAAAGATGCATTACCACAGCATCTTTTTCAGTGCAGGTCAATGGAGAGTTAGCTGGCTATTTTAATAGCTCTCGGGGACTCCGTCAGGGCTGTTCCTTGTCTCCTTACCTATTTGTTATTTGCATGCAAGTGCTGTCAAAGATGCTGGATAAGGCAGCTGCTGATAAAAAAATAGGATACCATCCATACTGTCAAGGTCTACGGCTCACACATCTCTATTTTGCTGATGACATGTTGGTATTTGCGGATGGAAAGAAGAAATCAATAGAGGGTATTCTCCAAGTTTTTTTCTGATTTTGCGGCAGTTTCCGGACTCTATATCAGTTTGGAAAAGTCAACACTCTATATGGCAGGTGTTAAGGAGGAGGCAAGAGATGCAATCCTAGACCAATTTCCATTTGGATTTGGAGACCTTCCAGTCCGCTATCTGGGACTACCTTTACTTACAAAAAGGATGTCCTCTAATGATTACACCCCCCTGATTGAAAAAATAAGAAGCCGTATAAGTTCTTGGACAGCTAGAAGCCTCTCATTTGCTGGGAGATTGCAATTGATCGGCTCTGTTATTCACAGCTTAACCAACTTCTGGATCTCTGCATTTCGCCTTCCAAAAGCATGTATCAAAGAAATCGACAGTTTGTGCTCAGCATTTCTTTGGTCAGGACCAGATTTGAATAGCAGAAAAGCTAAGATCGCTTGGACAGAGGTCTGTAAACCCAGAGAAGAAGGCGGTTTGGGATTAAGGTCAGTTTCCGAAGCAAACAATGTGTGCTGTATGAAGCTTGTTTGGAGAATTCTTTCCTCTCGTTCCTCTCTTTGGGTTCAGTGGATACACAGGTATCTAGTTAGAGAAAACTCCTTCTGGTCAGTTAAGGAGAGCAGTTCCCTTGGTTCCTGGATGTGGAAAAAGCTTCTAAAGTTCAGGGATTTAGCAACTGCTTTTACAAAAATGGAAATACAGAATGGTAGGACGACTTCCTTCTGGTTTGACAATTGGTCTCCTCTTGGAAAACTTATTGATATAACAGGCATGAGAGGCCGTATCGACCTCGGTATCCCACTCACAGCAACTGTTGAAAAAGCCATTAGCACTCGCAGACGCAAGAGGCATCGTGCTGAGAATCTCAATCAGATCGAACATGAAATGCAGACCCTGCAACTTCGAGGTTTTACAAATATGGAGGATATCAGTTTATGGAAACGTAAAGGTGATGTCTATAAAACTAAGTTCAGCTCGAAGGAAACATGGAAGCTTATGCGGGGAGAACGCATGAAAGTTATTTGGTGCTCAGGTATCTGGTTTCAATACGCTAATCCTAAGTTCTCAGTTCTTGTTTGGATAGCAATTCACAAAAGATTAGCCACTGGTGACCGTCTATTGCAGTGGAACGCAAATGCCGAGGCCTCGTGCCCCTTGTGTAATGATCCCCTAGAAACAAGAGACCACCTCTTTTTTCAATGTCAGTACTCGGGAGAAGTTTGGTCCGGCCTGGCAAATAAACTGCTACACACGAAATATACTAACCAATGGTCCTTGATCCTCGAGCTTACTCTGGATACAACCTCAGACACTATCCAGCTCTTTCTTGTAAGATACTTGTTTCAAACGATGGTTCACACCATATGGAAGGAGAGAAATGGTCGAAAACACGGAGAACCTGCAACTCCCTCTGCAGTTCTCATTCGTAACATCGACAAGCACATGCCGAACAGGATCTCTTCGATCCGGATGAAAGGAGACGCAAGGTACGAGACTGCAATGGAGCAGTGGCTTGCAACAAGATAGGAACATT
>OVBI01002035.1:0-25031 GCA_900406495.1 Sisymbrium altissimum | reverse complement strand
GAAAAATCATCGGAAAAAGGAAAAGACCTTTGTCCCACATCGAAACTTAGGAAGTTTTGGGCTTAGGACGTCTTAGTATAAATAGGGATCGATCTCTACCTCTTCTAACACATTCGAACACATTCTAAGCCGTTTTACACATTCAATACATTATAGCAATAAAAGTTCGTTCTCTTTTTGACCTAGTTTCCTTTTTCTATCTTCCTTTCTATTTTATGCTTTCTCTCGGAAGATTCTCGGATCCTCACATTAACTTTACGAAAATACATTGAGGTGAATTTCGGTTCCCACAATTTGCATCCATTGGTCTTATTGATTATAGTGCTCGTCTATTGCTACAATTTTGCCTTGTACAATAAAGGAAAAGAAAAATTAGAATCAAAACTACAAGCAAAGATTACATTTCGAAATTCAAAACTAAAAGGAAAGATTGCATTTTTTTGAAAACTAATGATGGCCGGTGATGATGCTTCTTGATACTCTCGTCATTCCAAGTAAGGTAAGTCTGGTTAACCTATTTCATTTAAATAAATACTTACCTGATGTCTTACCTTATTATCAAATTTGGCTTTAAGAGAAAGTAGAAATGATCGAACCACTTTTTTGTATTTTGGATTATACAGAGGTATCGTAGTGCCTAATGGGTCGAAATTAGCCACATGTTTGCAGCCTACATTATCGGCCCTTATGTTGTTCCTTTGTCCCTGGCGATGCCAAAACATTAATTCCCTAGTGGCCAAGTGAAATCGAACTGCGGATGGATATTGATGCACAACTCAGAACCAGTACCAAACCGCAGCCCGCCTCCATTCCATCATCATCCATCAAGTAATTTCATTCTCTGGATTGCATCATCTAGTATCAGACAATAACACTTATGTGAGGAAACCGATGTAGAAGCTGAGACAACCAAAGTTGAAATTCGAAATGAGAACAGGAAAATAAACACAGACTAAGACGATGACTTCATACCTGTGATTTAGGCGACTGCAATAGAGTTTGGTATTGGACATTTGTGATGGTTCGGCTGAATTTATAGCTCCTCGAGGAGATGGGCATGGTGGGACTACTAAATCACAGCAAAATCGGAAGTGAAATCGGAGATTCCGTGATTGCAAAACATTAAGGTAACTAATCGTAATCGTCAGATCCGATAGACGCGGATATGAAATCATTTGCAATCTTCGATTATCAATGGGGGTTAAAAAATTTTGGAAACCTAATATTCATCATCGGATATGAACGGATACCATTCGGATTCCGGATATTATCCGATCCGACCCGGTACCCGTGAGACATATATAATCATAACCAGTCGGATATTTTTGCAGATTGGATTTGTATCCGAACCCGAATTTTTCGGATCGGTACCAGATTGGATCTTTGGATCCGGGTAATATGCCAGCGCCTATATCAGAGCTGAAAAGCTCCTATCAGGTTTTATCTATCCTTTCTATCAATTTTCTTGGTTGTTCTTATTTTTCTACATTTTGTTATTCTTCTTGCAATCATTTTTTAAAAATAAATCATCTTATCAATTTCTTTTGGTATTTATTTGTTTCGTTATTCTTTAATTTTTAAAAAAAAATCATTTGGTATATTTTTTTCTTTCCCTTTCAATTACTATTTGATTTCATTATATAAAACTAAAAACCTATAAAAAGTTCATGTGTTTCATTTGTGTTTTGATTCCATTAAAAAAAAAAAAAGAAATCGTTTGCATATTGTGTACTTTGTTTCGTAACCTATACATTAAAAAAAAAACATTAATCTCTTTGGTTGTTTGTTTCAGGTTCAGAAGCCAGAAGAGTGATCTAGTGCCTACCGCCCATCCATCCAGTCCACCGATTATCCATCCAACTCCACCATTCCGAACAACATATCTTGTCTTTGTTTTTAAATCGTTCATTTGCATTCATTTCATATCGTCTCCATTCATTTTCGTGCATTTGTTCATACTCATTTTGATTTTTGCACTTTAGGATCACTAGCATTCATTTCGTGACTGTTGCAATCAAAAAAAAAAAAAAAACAGCTTAATTGTTCTCTTATCTGAAAACCGTGTGGATATTAGACATACATAGGTGTTAGTTTGATTTTTCTGTCAATCATTTATTTTCCAAATTTAGATTTCGGTCATAAACTCTTTTTGCTGTCATATTTATTCCAAAAAAAAAATATTTAAAAATAAAGAGTCAGTCCATCTTAATTAGTCTTAGTTTGATTTTTATCCAACAATTGTTTCCTTGTTTAAAACTCATTCATCAAATCATTGTTTGCATTCCCATAAATCATTATCATTCAGAAGGACCTTTTGGTTCATTTCATTATCATATTGTTTTCACCATTGTCAATCCATATCATTAATCACTTGCCGTATCATTTCATTCTTGGTCCATGTTATTTTTACATTAATTCTTTAGTTGCTCCAGTCCATTATTGCATGATATCATTTACATATCTTTGTATTAATCACTTTTCATCCGGTCCATGATTAGTTATTTGCATCCTTGTATTAGTTCTTATCCTTAGGTCCATTGATCGTATCATATCATTTGTCATTGTTATTGTTATTTGGCTTAGTTTATTTCGATTGTATATGCTTGGACACATTTATACATTTTTGTGTTCTGTCCTTGATAGGTACTTAAGCCATGGGAGAAGCAGCTCATGAAGCCAACATGGTTCAACTCTTGGAACAAATTCAAGCATTAGGAGATGCACCAAAAGCCAAATATGTTGAACCTAAACCACCAGATCAGTCAAGAAAAAAAAGAGGTTCCCTAGTCTTTTCAGGAATCAGTGACGATCCTGAAATAAACTTGCAGTGGGAAAGGGACATGGAGGAGTGGTTACAAACCAAGAAGATCCCAAAAGAAAAGAAGTTACTTCAAGCTGTCTCAGCCTTTATAAAAACAGCTTTTGAATGGTGGCTAAAGAAGAGCATTCCAACTATCAATAAGAAGCCAAATGCAGATTGGAGAGAACTAAAAGCACAAATGCACCATGAATTTGTAGAGAAGCTTCACTCCGCACCAACCCAAGTTTCTAAGGTCGTCCATGTCAAATCCGAGATACTACCAAACTCCACACTTGGTACTTTAGTAAGTAAAACCTATTATCTTGTTCATTATTGGAATAATCTTTTGATTCATCATAGTTTTAAACACTCGGTTTTTAATGATTCAATTTCAAGTATAATGCACTTGATTTTTTCTTTAAGTGTCAAGAAATAAATAAGTACCATCAAAGTGTACAAGACTTGGAGAGAGAGAAAAGAAGTTCACCCTTAGAACCAGCAAAGATGCCAATGCCCAAGTTGTGTCTTCCCACCAAAGTTGGCCAAGAAATTGTCACCAGCAACATCTTGATTCATGAAGAACCACAGGATCCAAAATCACCCACCAGAGAACAAGATCAAAACAGAGGGGTTATCATATCCTTCTTGCTTAAAGGAGAGCTCCCAGATGTGCCAAACAACAACAAACTGCAACAATACCAAGGTAAAGTTCTAAACTTCCAAAAAAGAATGAAAACTAACTTACTTTCTCTTGGTGCAAAAAAAATTAGTTATGAGGACAGAACTTTCACAAGGGGGAGAGGATGATGCAAAACTCAGAATCAGTACCAAACCGGAGCCAACCTCCATTCTATCATCATCCAAGTAACTTTGTTCCCGAGGTTACATCAGATATACCGTATTGGGTTTCTCCTCTCTCAAGTATCACTAGCCCAACAACACTTGATTGAATGGACCACCGTTAGTCTTCAACAGGGTTAAATTCTCTAAGTTAAAGCCGTCTTGTTGGTCTTGTGGAGACCTTTTGGGTTCAGTTGCTTCTCTTGTATCGTTGGGTCTTCAATATATTTTTCAATGATTGTTAGTTTTTCCCCAAAAGTCATATTGTCATGAATGAATTAATTTTTCCAAAAAGATGTTGAACTCGTCTCGGATTGAACGTGTTATTGATCTGGCCACTGGTTAAGGTTTTTTGGTTTGATTAGTTTTGGGGCCAGCCGCTTAAGAAAATATAATAAAATAAAAGGAAGAAAAGATATACAAAGGAGAAAATCGTAGAAGAGAATAAGAAAATAGGAGAAAAGAGGAAGATGCATGTGAAATAAGAAGAAGAGATTGCGTAGGAGAGAAGAGGAATGGCCGAATGGAAGCAGGGACTTTAAAAGGAGAAATGAGAAGGCACGTGACGTGAAGGTGGAGATGGAGGCATAGACGTCACGACTCACGAAGGAGATGGGATCATCAACACCGCTAATGGAAAAACATCGGTAGTGAGAGATCTATCTAAGTTATGGCAGTGAGTAAAATTAAGTAGATATAAAAACTATAACACCCGTCTCATCTTCACTTGAGAATAGTATATCGCGAACCCTAACTTACTCCACAAATTACTCTAATTTAATAAATTTTCTCTTTATTATTTATTTAACCAATAACTCCATTACATCTATAACCGAAATAAAATAAATAAAATAAATGTTTAAACTAAAATACAGAAAACACTATAAAAATAATATCTCAAAGCACTTCATCCATGGAACGTCCATTTACTCGTCAATCTCACCTGAAATGATAAAAAGGAGGGGTGAGTAACGAGGAGTCACTCAGTGAGGTATGAGATGATATAACACAAAAAAAGCGTAGTTTATGTCGTAGCATTCCAAACCTGGAAAAAGGACTAAACATGAACAAACATGGCGCCTAAAGCACCCAAACAGCAACCAATGCCCTACTGACGGTGTAAGTGACCGACGACACCCTCCCTCCAAGAGGTCTGCATGGAATCAGTGTACAACGGCACCGCCCATAGACGATTTATCGATCTCTAAAAGTACCGGATAGCAGATCGACTGAGCTGCAGGTACCGCCTCTCACAGAAAACAACAATACTCCCAGAGTCCAACTCAAATCAGTAACGTCTATCCAACTCAACTATTATATATATTTATATATAGAATACATATATAAACTTTACAATTTAGCATACACAAACAATTGGGTGGAATCATCTATATTCCTATCTCCAATTTAACAAACAAATCTACCTAGACTCGATCAGAGAAAACAGATCACATTTAGTACCAAATTCCATGTAAGGCGGTTTTAGACGAAAGTACGGTTCTGTTGCGAAATACCCATTACCTTAGCCAAACGGTTGATAACTGCTGCTTCTGGACTCCGGTTGCTAAAATGGATGCTAAATCTGAAATCAGCGCGGAAAATCGAGTGAGAACGACCCTCGAACAACAACAAAAACGGATATGCGGTCAGCTGGTCAAAGTCAACAAAAAGTCAACGAGAAAAGTCAACGGTCAAGATCAACAGTAAAAGGTCTAACCAGACCCAAATTCGATAACCGATCCAATCCGGTTACCCAAACCAAATCCAATTAATTAAATCAACCCGGTTAACTTAACCAAATCTAAATTAAACCAAACCAAAAACAATTAAATTAAACCAAAACTAAACCGAAATTGAACCTACTAACCCAACATGAAACCAATCGGAGGAGATCCGTGCGACGAGTTGGTGATGCAGCTAGATACCTTTCACGAACAAAGTTTCTGCCACAGTCAAAGGTGGACGATGACGGGGAGTTGTTCTGGTGACGCTGGCGGGAAGTAGAATGCGGTGTGGAGATTGGAGAAGACGATGGAATTGGTGGTGGAGAAGAGCTAACTTGCATCACAAGAAAAGACATATCACTGTTGATCTTTTTGGGGTAGTGACGGCGGCGGCTAGAAATAACTCTGGCGATTAGGATGTTGCTCTCTTGTGACGGCTGGATCAAAGGGAGCAACAATGGTGACAAGAGAAAATGACGTGGGTAAACACCACACTTAAGAATATTCAAGGCGAGGAGAGGAAATGGAGAGTCAACAGCAAGCTTCGACGTTGGCACACGGGACCATCTCTTCTTCCTCTCAGTTTTCTTTCTCCTCTTCTCTCTCTCTGTCTCTGAACCGTGCGGCTAGGGCAACAAATGGCTGGAGACGGCGATACATACGCACATACATGTGCAAGTGAGTAAATACAATGTTGGGCTGACTTGGGCCACAATAAGAAATAAGAGATGTGTCATGGTTGTTATAAAAACCGTTGTTGCGTGTTGTGGAGATCCGACGTGGTTGTCATTGTGTTGTGTCGTTGTTAGTTCCATAACAAGAGAGCAGAGAGAGACCTCGGGACTGAGGAAAGGATCCTGATAACTCCATAAACTGATCAAATATAAGTAAACGAGTTTGAAACGGTCATGGTTTCTGATAGAGGACGTGACAGGAAAGTCATATCAACTTTACCAACTTTACCAACTTTACCACCGGAAAAGATAAAACTCAGCCGCCTTATCATTTGCTTTTGGACCAAAATTGAAATAAATCAGTGTGCTTATAGGCTACTTTGGACGAGGATTATGGTCACATCAAGAAGAAGTATATCATGATTGAGTTCTCTGTGCATGTATCTCATTGTCGGCCAATCAGCTTATCAGACTGACTAATAATCGATCCACAAATCACCATGAAAGTTATCCCATGAATGAGATTCCCAGAAAACCAGTTTCAATGAACCATTTTCAATAAATCGTTTGGAAGTGCAAATGAACTCTGATCGAGTGATTTTCTGAAATTAATCATTGCATATTGGCCGACATCGTTGTCAATAGCGGGATTAGGATTAAGAAGTTAATGATCAATCTATTATTTATTCACGTCTTTGACAGAGCATAAAATAGTGTATATGTAGTGACCGATACCGATACCTGATTGATCTCAACTCACGAACAAACCACAAACACAAACGAACATGAACAAGAAAGATAGAGAACACCAAGACGTTTGTTAACCCAGTTCTGGATTCGATGTGAATCCGTACATCTGGGTGTTTGATGGTACAAGCAAACACTTTAGTATCTTCTTTAAAGATTGAATACAAGAGAATAGAAAAACACAGAGGTTGCGCTCATTCTAGCTCTCACTCTCTCTCAACAAAGTGTTCAGCTCAAACTAACAAATTCTTCCCTCTCTTCGTCATATAGGAAGACAAAGTCTAGTATGCCAGAATCAACCCGGTTCAATAACTAATCCTGGTTATCACCTAAACCAACTCCGGTTATAGGCTAGACATACGAATGTTGGATGTCACCGATCATAACAATCTCCACCTTGACATCAACATTCTGAGTTTGTTCCTTGCACCATCAAACATAGCCGTGAGCCTAGCACCGGGCTACCCCGAGCATCGCCTTTGCCTGCTCGAACTTCTGAACTGGAATCACTTTAGTTAACATATCTGCAGAGTTCTTAGAAGTGTGAACCTTCAAAAACCTGATATCTCCTTCATCGATCATATCTCTCACAAAGTTCATCTTGATTGCAACATGCTTTGACACTGCCATATGTTTCGTCCTTTCATGAAACACATTGTTCTTTGCGAGACATATCACACTCTGAGAATCACACTGAACACTGACCACTCCTTGCTTGAAACCCAACTCTTCTGCCAACCCTTTAAGCCACAAACCTTCCTTCATAACTTCTACTAAAGAAATGTACTCTGCTTATGTTGTTGATAACGCCACCACTTGCTGATGTCCTGATTTCCAATGACCACATTTCCTCCTGCTGTGAATACATAACCCCTAGTTGATCTCCTTCGGTCTAGGTCTCCTGCAAAATCTGAATCTGAATAATTTATGACTCCAAAAGTCTCAGACCTTTTCTTGAAGACCAAACCTACATCCTGGGTATTTTTCAAATATCTCAGAACCCAATGAACAGCTGACCATTGAGTCTCACTCGGATCACTCATAAACCTACTGACCACCCCAATAGCAAAAGCTAGATCAGGCCTAGTGCCTATCATTGCGTACATAATGATGCCAATTGCATTAGAGTAGGGAGGTTCTTCTAATGGCACCTGATCATCTCCATCCTTAATAGCCGACAGCTTAAACTGAGCCCCTAGAGGTGTAAAGACCCCATTTGGCTCATCCATTCAAAACACTTGAAGAATTTTCTTAATGTATCTAGACTGAGATAATGTGAGAACTCCACCTACTCGATCACGTTCTATATCCATTCCTAGAATTCTCTTAGCTGGCCATAAATCCTTCATCAAACTCACTGCTTAAGAGTTTCTTCATTCCATCTATCTTAGACTTACTCTTAGATGCAATCAGCATATCATCTACGTATAAGAGTAAGTAGATATATACCTCATTATCCACCTGTTTGTAGTAAACACACAAGTTAAACTCACTCTTGACGAGGCTTGAGTTTGTAAATCCATTTACAACCGATTACCTTCTTATCTCTCGGAACATCTCCCAAATTCCAAGTCCTGTTTTTGTCTAGAGAGCTCATCTCCTCGTCCATAGCAGCTTTCCATTTTTCCCAATCTTTGCTTCTTCTTGCTTCAGCATAGTCTCTAGGTTCCTCTGAATCTATTTCTTCTGCAACCGAAAGAGCAAAGGCGATGGCTATATCATCATTGTATCTTGCTGGTTTCACATTCTCTCTGCGACCGTTATCACGAGCCAACATGTAGTTGCTCAATTCCTCAGCTTCTTCTACTACTTCAGCTCCTTGGTTCTCAGACGAAGTTTCTATAACTCCACCTTCAGGTTCATTCACCGAGATGGATTTAGAGAATTCACCAACCTCAATAGAGCTGATTGTTCCTTCTGACTCTTTCTCATTTTCTCGAACATGAGATTCCTTGACATTCTCATTTAGCAGATCCTTATACATGTTTTCCTCTATAAACACTGCATTTCTACTGATCACACATTTCTTATCATCAATAAGCCACACCTTATATCCTTTCACACCAGGAGGATATCCAATAAAGACGCCCGTAAGTGCTCTAGGCTTGAGTTTACCTTGATCCACATGAATGTAAACTATAGACCTAAATCTTCAAAGATGACCATATCCTGGAGTCTTCCCTAACCAAATCTCCTCTCGAATGTTGCAGTCGTTTGCAGATGACGATGTTCTGTTAATGAGGTAGACCGAAGTAGCCACTGCTTCAGCCCAAAATTTTTCTTCTAAGCCTGATTCATTTAAGAGACATCTCACTTTTTCCATAATGGTCATATTCATACGTTCAGCTATTCCATTTTGCTGAGGCGTATACGAGCATGTCCTGTGTCTCTCAATTCCATTCTTCTTGCATAACTCATCAAAAGATTATGTTACAGAACTCTAGACCGTTGTCTGTCCTCAAACACTTGACTTTCTTATTAACTTGATTCTCAACTAAGCTTTTCCATTCACTGAACTTGCTGAAAGCTTCATCTTTGGTAGCAAGGAAATATACCCACACCTTTCATGTGCAATCGTCTATGATTGATAAGAAGTACTGCTTCTTAGACAATGACATCTGGACATTTGGGGAACCCCATAAATCTGCATGAACATACTTCAATACCTCCTCGCTATTGTGCTTCCCAATACTGAAACTTAGACGCTTGTTCTTTCCCATAATACAGATTTCACAGAACTCCAAGTCTGAAATCTTCTTATTATTCAGGATTCCCTTCTAAGCTAAAACCTTCAAATTATACTTGTATGACCCATCCTTTGATGCCACTGGGCCGTATCATCTTTCTGAACTACTGTATTTGCTTCTGGTTGTACTGTATCTCCATCAAGTAAGTAGAGACTGCCACAAAGCGCTCCCTGAAGAGCCAACTTGCCGTTCTTGTAGACTCGAGTTTTACCGTTTCCACTGACATGTTTGAAACCCTGCATGTCAAGTGAGCTAACAGATATTAAATTTCTTGTAAGATTAGGTACATACCTGACATTGATGAGTTGTTTGACTGTTCCTCCTTTGATGTTGACCCTGACTGTACCAATCCCTTGAACCATGGCTGCTCTATCATCAGCAAGTAATACTTGTCCTCCTGTAATTTCCTCAAAACTGGAGAACCAATCTCTTCGAGAAGTCATGTGATACGAGCATCTGGAGTCTATTATCCACTTATCTCTGGGATATTGAGCTGATATTGTCAGTGCATCAATCTCGAGGAGTTTGTCAACCATAACCGCAGCTTCACCATGCTCCTCACTTTCCATCCTTTTCTTGCGAGCAAAACAGTCTTTCTTTAAGTGACCCTCCTTCTTGCAATACCAACAAGTCACCTTTGGACGTGACCTTGGCCTGGATCTATGCATTCCCTTGCCTCTGTACCCATCTCTTCTTTCTGGCCTACCACGAACAACATAAGCTTCACCGCTTCTTTGAGAACTCCGTGCTTCTTTAAGTTATATCTCCTTAGACTTAGCAGCATTCGTAACATCCCCAATGGTTAATGTTTCTCTGCCTTACTTTAGTGTCTCTTTAAGCTGATTGTACTGAGATGGCAAAGAACTTAATAGAAGAATAGCTTGAACATCCTCGAAGACAGAGACCTTAGCACTACTCAGACCTGAGACCAACTTCAAGAAGTCATCGATGTTTTCATTAATTGTCTTCAATTCCACCATATTGAATGTGTACACTTTGTGCTGCAAGTGAATCCGATTAGGTAGAGTCTTTGAATTGTATAACCTTTCTAACGCAGACTGATAGAGTTTTATTTACTCCTATAATCTATCCTGCAAGTGCACAGAAAATCAGATGTAGTATATAGGGTATCGAATCCACAGAGATCTAAAATTTCACGACAAATTCTTTGTATCAAATCAAGCTAAGCGAGTTTATGAAGTAACTAACGAAATTAAGCAAGTAAACAATTGCAGGAGTTATTGAGACAAGTTTAAGATCAATGAAACAAAGGTTAGGCTTCAGGAAATCCTCAGGTGAATCCGAATTGCAGACTAAATATATTGTTATAAATTAAATTAAGAACCATTCTCGAACTCGAAACATTATTATAAAGTCGACCAACTTCCATTGCGAAGACTATCTATGACTAAACCCTAGAAAACCAAATTCCTTTGCGAGTTCAACGATTAAGACAAGCTTTAAGTTCAGGTTCGATTGCTCACAAAACTCCTAAACCAAATTCCTTTGCGAGTAAGCCTTTTGCTCATCTAAGATAGTTCAGGTAATCAATCACACTTCCGCGTCTACCAATTAACCTAAGATCAAGTTCTAGGTCTCGAATCTAAAACAAGCTTTAAGAATGATCTAGATGAAGAACTCTATGAAATTATCCTAACAATCCATTCAATCTAACAATTCATATCCTACCTTTAAATAACCCTAAACCTAACAAAAAAATTACTCAGACATGGTGATTGCAATAAACATCATGAATAAATAAGAATGCATAAAAGAGATCAATATAAGTAAAGAGGTTCAAATTCTTCTCTCGGAACAAACAGAGTTTGGAATTGTCTCCTCAAGCTCTCAAAATCTCTCTCCAAGTCTCACGATAAATACTCAATAGAAAAACTATATGTCTCACGTCTGAAGCCCTAAAAATACTTAAATACATGTATTGAGGCGGTTTTGGTTAAAGCGGGAAACTCCTGGTTGAAAAAGGAAAATTGCCGAAAGTTGGAAAACCGGTTCGTCACGAGTGTCGTAAGCCACTATCGCGGGTGTCACACGACACCATTCGTGAATTGTTGCAGAAAACTCTACACTCGTCCAGCCTGATTTTGTAATATGTGTGCTTGACTCCAAAAGCTCCAAAATACTCTTGAGACGCCTATCTCAAGCTATGACCTGTAAAGACTCATAAAGACTCAGAAAAAAAACTATAAGACTCAATAAAATAAGAGATATCATGGTCTAAAAATAAAAAAACCATGATATGTCAACTCCCCCAGACTTAGCTCTTTGCTTGCCATCAAGAAAAACAGAAAACTAAACCTGTGAAAGAGGTTTGAAAACACGGAACTCACCATATCCATAGAACATCACATTGCTTACCACTTTTGTAATCTACACCGATCAGCATCAACCTTAGATAACACTTCCATGTACTTCCCCTCAAACTTAGTAACCAAACCAAATACGACCCACAACCCTTGGGAGCTATCCGAAATCACCATTACTGACCTCTTTTAAAGTTAAGCGTGCAATCTCATCGAAGGACACTACAAGAAAACATCCAAATAGCGACGTCTATTTACGACGAATTAAAGACGACCAATATTAAAAACGAATGAGCAACGAGTCTACAACGAAATAAATTTTCGTTGTAAATTTATTGTAAAGTTACAACGAATACGGTCGTTGTAAAATCGTACCCAAGTTACGACGAATTAACAGCTTTTTCATATTGAAACACAATTTCGTCGTAAAAACGTCGTAACTTTGTAAGCAATTTACGACGAACTATGTTTACAACGATTTAAAGACGAAATTTAAAGTTAGGTAGACACGTTTTTGTTAAGGCATACCTGTTTTTTTACAACTCAATATTTCGTTGTAAATTACTTGTAAATTCATTTTTATAACATTGTAAATTTTGGTGTTGTAAAATCATTGTTAAATTTTTCTCTATATAAGCACCCCTCAGTTTCTTCAGAAGTCACAACACAAACCACAAAAAAAAGGTATCGAAAAAAGAATCCGTTTTCGAAAAAAAAAACTTTTCAAAATACAAAACATTTAAAAAAAAATGTTTCCTGATCAAAGAAAAACGTTAATAAAAATATAATTTCTAAAAATGACGTCTTCTGGTGGTGATATATACGAGCAACGGAAGTGGATGTATATGCATAGAGATGCTGCAGGAATCGTGACGCAAGAGTATATGAACGGGGTACAAATATTCATGCACCAAGCCGGTCAAACACAAATCACGCTTGAATCGGGTAAGATGTTTTGTCCTTGTCGGAAGTGCAAGAATACAAAATTTTCCTGCATTGAAACTGTATGGAAGCATCTATTAAATAAATGGTTTACACTACATTTGGTTTCACCATGGAGAAGGTTCTAGTGGTGGTGGAAATTATGAAGCAAGTAGTAGTAATTTTAATCAAGTAGAACCGAATAATTTGCATGATGTTGGATATCAGAATGAGGATCATGGGGGTATAGATCATGATAGGATGCATGAGATGGTCACATATGCATTTCAGGAAATTACTACGTTTACTGAACCAGTGGTTGTTGAGGAACCTAACTTAGATGCAAAAAGGTTTTATGAAATGTTAGATGCTGCAAACCAGCCTATCTACGAGGGATGTAGAGAAGGTCTGTCTAAATTGTCATTGGCTGCTAGGATGATGAACATTAAAACAGATCATAATTTAGCTGAGATATGCATGGATGCATGGGCTGAATTATTCAAAGAGTATTTGCCAGAAGAAAATGTGTCTGCTGAATCATATTACGAGATTCGGAAATTGGTGTTTAGCCTTGGTTTGCCTTCTGAGATGATAGATGTATGCATCGACAATTGTATGATCTATTGGAAAGATGATGACAAGTTACAGGAATGTCGATTCTGTAAGAAGCCGCGATATAAGCCAAAAGGGAGTGGACGGACGAAAGTACCATATCAGCGGATGTGGTACTTACCAATTACAGACAGGTTGAAGATATTATATCAATCTGAAAGGACAGCAGCAGCGATGAGATGGCATGCATGCAGACTCAGTCACAGACCACTCCGTCTTATCGTCCTATCCCACGGATGCGCTATCCGGAGCCGCAACCAGATCCGGAGCCACAACCAGATCCGGAGCCACAGCCAGATCCAGAGCCTATCCATCCTCAACCTGGTGCTGGAGTTATTCATCCCGATCTAATGGTACCCCCGGATGCACCATACGCACATTATAGAGTGGAGGATCTTATCGTCCAACCAGGTCGTCAAAATATGGATTTATTGCATATTGATTAACCTCCGGAGACTTTTTGGTATGTTTTTTTGTAACTTATAATATTTATACAATAGTTACCATTTTTGAAAAAACAAATTCAGGTTCGGTGTGGATAACAAAATAGGACGGAGCATTACCGACTGCATCAAAAGCTACTTTGTCGAGGCTACCCCGAATTGGTTAAAGACTCCACATTACATTCGTGTAACGTGGTTTAAAATATTTGCGGTACGTAATCATAACTTACTAATTAATTAATTTTAATTATTTCTTTTTATTTACTTTATTTAATAAAAAATTTATTATTTTTTTTCCAGCAACGGTGGAACTGAGACATTTCCATAAACGAGACGGTCAGACATAAGTTCAACAAGGTGGCGATGCTGCGTCTTTCTAATACCGTATGTGATTGGAAAACGGACTGGGAGGTGAAGGGAGATGCCGGAAAACCCGTTTACTTGACCGAACAGGTTTGGAATGGGCTGAAAACTTTTTGGATGGACTCCAATTCGGTGAAAAGATCTGCTCAGTGCTCTGCTTCTCGGAAAGTGCGTGGTCCAGATGGACTTCCTCGGTCTATGCCTCACACTGCTGGCCAGACTCCTTTTGGCGGGATTGCTTTACAGATGGTAAATTAACTTATTTAAATAAAAATATTTAACTAATTTTTTTTTTCATTATTTTGATAATTAACTAATTTAATTTTTTCTTTGTTTTAATAGGCGGAAGAATTAGGACATATTCCTACTCTTCCACAACTGTTTGACCGGACTCATAGAAAGAAGTCCGGAGTTTTCGTCGATCCTAGATCCGAGAAGCTGTATAATGACGTCACAGCTGCCGTTGAAGAACGTCAGACTCAGCTTTCTCAACAAACTGCCGATGGTAATCCAGTAATTTTGAGTTCAAGGAAATAAACACAATTTACAAACAGGTAATTACTTTATATTATTAATTATATATTATTTATATTATACGTTATTAATATTATATAATTTACTTAATTAATATTCTATTTTTATAGGTTGCTCCGGAAAAAAAGGACGGGTTCTCGGAGTGGGGTCGGCCCAAGATATCTCGCAAGTCACTTCTTCTTGGATCGGTGAAAACTCTCTCCATAATCAGCTGACGGTTTCACATAATGAGTTGGCCTCGTTTAAGGAAGCGACGAATCATAATTTTGCGGGGATGGAATCAATGTTTGATATCTTGGTAGCGGGTAATCCTGCTGCGATGGAGGCTTTGCAGCGTAGATGTCAGGAACTTGGGATGGCGCCTTTACCCGATGACGTTGGACCTTCAACCGAGGACGTCGGGCCTTCGACACATGGGAATGTCGATTTAAACCAAGGAGTAACAGAGGAAGAGGCAAACCGTGATGCAGATTTCTTCAATCAACTGTTGCGATAAACTTTTCAGTTTTTAATATTTTGTATTTTTATTTGTCTTTATTCTTGTAAAACTTTTTTAATATTTAAAAAATGAATTTTAATTTTATATTTTTTTAATTTTTATATTTATAAAATTATTATTTATATATATAATTAATAAAATATTAATTTATATTTTTATAAAATAAAATATAAAATTTTTATATTCATATTCGTATATCGTCTCTATTTCGTTGTAAACATATTTGTCTCTAATTCCTTGTAAACATTTCATCCCAAATTCGTCGTAAAATTTCGTGCCTAATTCATTATAAAAGTTTCGTGCTTAATTCGTTGTAAATGTTCGTGCCCAATTCGTTGTAACATGTAGTTGTAAATTCGTTCTTAATTAGATGTTAATATTTACAATATGTTTACAACGAAATACTTTTACATCGAAGTTACGACGTTTTGTCACGCATCCCTAGTTTACAATGATTTTACGACGAAGTGTGTTACAAGGCTTTTACGACGAAAAATTTGACTCGCACGTTTTACGACGAAATTACATCGTTTTTGGCTTTACGACGATCAGTTAACGACGTTTTGGGTTTCGTCTCTAATTCGTCGTAAACCGAGTTTACGACGAATTAACATCGAAAATGGCCATCGTAAAAGACCGGTTTTTGTTGTAGTGGTAGTATCGATCAAAGAACACATGGACTCTTACCTATTCAAGTATCCTAATTTAAAAGGTCTGCTTCAGGATTTCCTCTCTCTTTTCTCACTTCCATTCAGTCGATTTTTCCTACTAGGGTATCATTTTTTTTTATCGACTAAATGCTCTGTGCAAATATTCATGAAGCAAAAGAATCAACGGGATCACCGTCAATCACTATCGATCACCTCTCATTGACTTATAACTCTTTTTTTTTCTTTTTCGAGATCGAAGGGAAGAGATAGGGCTACCATAATCACAGACCAATCTTTTCAGACCTGAATAAAGAATCCGATTCAATGTATACCAAGCCCCAAGATGAGAAGAAGTTAGGTGCGAGGTCAGCTCTGGATCTGTCAAATGTCCAGACAGATATGGGCGTCAATGGTAGATCAATCCACTCTTGGGTTTTCTATTCAGTAGGATCTGCAGTTAATGGCTGAAAGGGTGGTCACTCAAGTGTTAGCAACACGGTTAGTTTCAAGGAAACGCTCACAGTTCCAACAATTTTTTACTCAATAAGATAGACACAAACTGACTCAAATAAGACACAAAAAGAACAAAACAAAAATACATTAGTATTTTCCTCCCCCAGACTTATTCAACACTGTCTGCAGTGTGATTAAATCAGAAGGTCGGAAAGAAAATAGAAAAACAAAAGAGAAATCAAAAGACAAAGAGAAGAAAAAGTAACCAGTGTATGTGACTCCTGGACGCGGTGTCGGGAGACACTAGCAGTGGTGGCACGTGACACAAGTCACTGTTCTTCTTCTTCGTCAATTTTTTTTTGACACAAGAAAAACTTAAACAAAATTAGTGAAAATAAAACAAAAATAAAAGAAAATCCTACCGAAACGTGGGTTGCCTTCTACTAAATGCTTGTTTTCAGTCATCAACTTGACTGTGTCTAGATTTAGGTATCAGGTGGATCAGAAAGAGGCAATGAATGCCTCTTTGAAAGACGTCACATCATCCATGGTGGTGTATACGCAGTGGGAGCATTAGATCTACCAAGGAATGGAGGAATAGCAATAGGGTAGGATCTGGGAGGGATACTTCTCTTTCCTGCAGAATCATCAAAAGAAACACCAAGCTTTCTACGAGAATCTCGTGGCTTGCATGAAAGTGAAACAGATGGAAGTGTATGACTGATGATATCGGGTGGTTTAGAGTTGGATCGAGGAAGTGTGTACCTTTGCTTGAATGGAGGTGAACGGGGTATGATGTGTTGAGCATTCTGTTTAACAACAGTTGTTGGACTTTCAGCAGTAGAATCTTCCCGAAAACAATAAGTTTTGGTCGTTTTTGAACTGTTTCATGAAGGGTGTCGTGCGACACCAAAAGTAGTGTCGGGAGACACCAAACCTGCAACTCGAATTCCTGCAGTTTTTCTGAGATTCAACTCTGCAATTCTCATCTCCATCATGAAAAACATCGTCCTCAGGCACGTGGGCATTGATCTGAACCTCATCTTTGGCTCTAGTCGTGAAGAGATGATCTCCATTACAATCCTCTACCTTAGCAATTTTTTCAGAATTCTCAATCAATTTTTCTTCAAAACCCTGCTTGTTGACTTTGTCACTGGCCTCTAACTCCTTGACATACCCAGCAGTAATGTCATCTAAGTGAGTTTCAGAATTAGTAGAGGAGGCTGATGGCCTTTTGAAGGGAGCAGCATCCATGGAGATCTCTGCAGAGAAAGTCTGACCATCGATGGTAGGTCTCTTTCTTAGCTTGTCCATACTGAAATTCATCACCTTAACACCAATATTAAGCTCTATCGATCGTCCCCTTCTTGCAGTCAATCATTGCTCCTGCAGTTGCTAGGAATGGCCTTCCCAAGATAAGAGGATCTTTGGGCTCTTCAGTGTATTTCAAAACAATGAAATCTGTAGGGATAAAGCACTTGTCAATCCTAATTGGAACATCCTCAAGCAAACCTTCTGGCATCCGTACTGACTTATCAGCAAGTATCAAGGAGACTCTTGTTGGCTTAAAGTCTATCAGTCCCACACGCTGAGCAACAAAAAACAGGATGAGATTGACACCTGATTCGAGATCACAAAGAGAATGCTCAAACCTATCTGTTGAAATCGAACAATCTAGCACAAAACTCCCTGGATCAGGTAGTTTCTTTGGGATCATACTCTGAGTCATAGCACAAGCTTGTTCAGAAACCCTCACCTTCTTTGCTTTCTTTGAGACTGGCTTATTCAAGAGAATTTCACTGACATCCTTAGTGATCAATACTCCTTCCTCATGACTCAAATTACATTCAACCATCTTCTTTACAGAACGTTCAAAAGCAGGTGAAGTCTTGACTCTATCCATGAAAGGGAGTTTTTTAACTAACTTCTCCATCATCGCCTTGTATCTAGCCTCTTTAATCTCCATATTTGACTTCTTGGGCTCTGGGTATGGAAGCCTGGGCCTATAGACTCGTTCTATGGTGATTTCAGGTCATCTTTTGGCTTCAAAAGTGTTCTGGGTTGAGCTCGCAACAGTCTTTCTCGAGTCCGATTCGTCTACAGAGGGTGTTGGGTGACACTCGATGATGACAGGTGACACTAGTGATGAGGGTGTCGCGTGATACTCGATGGTGTCGGGTGACACTGATGCAGAAACACAAAAACTGTCGTCTTCTTTAAAAATCATAAAATCCTCGACAGTCACATCCTCTCCAGACACTAGTTTCATTGCTTTTCTACTCTCCAAAGTGATTGGATTGACGTGGAATATTGGGTTAGTGTCAGTCTTACCCGGAAGAAACCCTTCTTGTCTCTTTACGAATTCTGCAATTTGAGCAACTTGGATGTCTGCGAGTTGAGAGCTTTAATCTTCCCATTCAAATCAGTAAATATTATATCCATCTTACCATTGAAAGTTGTCTCCAGTTTCTGTTGACCTTCAAGAAGCCTCTCAAACATGGATTTAATCTCGATTGATTCTGCTGATTTTGGCGAGACTGGCTGATAAGATGAATTCCCATAGTTCCTCATGAATCCACTGTTCTGAGCCGGAAATCTCTTCCCCTAGTATCCTCCACCAATGAAATTAACATTCTCATGCTCATTCTCTTGGATAGCTTTAACTTCTGCAGCAAAGTGGACAGTTTTCTTATTATTTCCCAGCAACAAGTGATGCACCGAATGTAGCTTAGCCTGCACTTCTGCGATCTGACTGCTTCCGAGTCTTCCAGCTTGTTTCTGTCTCTCTTGGTCTGACATCATCGTGCTGTTGCTGGAGGCTAGGTTTTTGATCAGAGTCAAAGCATCTTTTGGACTCCTTGTCATGAAGTTCCCGTTAGATGCGGAATCTAACGACATCTGGTACCTCCAGTCAACACCTCTGAAGAAGGTGCTAAGGAGCTGAGCTTGACTGAAACCATGATGCGGATAACTCCTCTTGAATGCCTGAAAACGAATCCAAGCAGCCTTGAAAGATTCTGTCAAGCTTTGAGCAAAAGTCGAGATTCTGGTTCTCAACTCTTCAGATCTCGCATCGTCAAAGAAGTGATTGAGGAATGCATTCTTTGTTGCTTCCCAAGTGGTGAGAGAACCCGGAGGAAGCTGTTTCAGCCAGTTTGAAGCTTCTCCCGCAAGGGAATATGGTAAAAGCTTGCATAACAAGTAATCGTAGCTAACTCCATTAGCTTTGATTCCGCCAACCAGATCTTCAACCTTTTCGATATGATCCATTGGGTGCTTGTCTGGAAAACTATGTAACTGATTCTGTCCAATCAGTGTGTAGTACTGAGGCTGGATCTGGAAGTCGTTTCTCGCAAAGGATGGTGGGCGGATCGCGGACCGATTTACGTAAAACTGGTATGGTCGGTTGAAGTCCGGGATAGTGTGATCTTCTTCTTCCTCCTCATGTTGGATCAATGCATGGTTGTTGTTTGCATTCTGGAGATCAGCTTCCTCCTGAACCACGTTCCCATCAGCATCAAGTCTCTCACCCAGCGCATTGCGTCTGTTTCCGTCTGCATTGACGATCACATCAGCAGCCTCAGCCACTTCTGTGCGTTTTGACGTCTTCCTGGTTTTGCGTTTTAGATGGGCTAACTCTTGATTGCTAAGAATAACAAGTTCTTTATCCTTGTTGCTCCTAGTTCCATGAGGTTGCATGCACCTGAAAGACAAAATCAGAAAGATGAAAAGTGCGTAAGTAACTAATAACTAAAAAGAAAAGCTTAGACGAAACTTTATAACAAAGAATTCGAAGATAATCTAATAGATCCCGGCAACGGCGCCAAAAACTTGATAGAGTTTTATTTACTCCTATAATCTATCCTGCAAGTGCACAGAAAAGCAGATGTAGTATATAGGGTATCGAATCCATAGAGATCTAAGATTGCACGACAAATTCTTTGTATCAAATCAAGCTAAGCGAGTTTATGAAGTAACTAACGAAATTAAGCAAGTAATNCAAGTAACCAATTGCAGGAGTTGTTGAGACGAGTTTAAAATCAATGACACAAAGGTTAGGCTTCAGGAAATCCTCAGGTGAATCCGAATTGCAGACTAAATATATTATTATGAATTAAATTAAGAACCGTTCTCGAACTCGAAACACTATTATAAAGTCGACCAACTTCCGTTGCGAAGACTATCTATGACTAAACCCTAGAAAACCAAATTCCTTTACGAGTTC
The DNA here is from genome assembly GCA_900406495.1 of Sisymbrium altissimum. Taxonomy (NCBI): domain Eukaryota; kingdom Viridiplantae; phylum Streptophyta; class Magnoliopsida; order Brassicales; family Brassicaceae; genus Sisymbrium; species Sisymbrium altissimum. The sequence continues at coordinate 4,478 of OVBI01002035.1, read as the reverse complement.
AACGATTAAGACAAGCTTTAAGTTCAGGTTCGATTGCTCACAAAACTCCTAAACCAAATTCCTTTGCGAGTAGGCGTTTTGCTCATCTAAGATAGTTCAGGTAATCAATCACACTTCCGTGTCTACCAATTAACCTAAGATCAAGTTCTAGGTCGCGAATCAAAAACAAGCTTTAAGAATGATCTAGATGAAGAACTCTATGAAATTATCCTAATAATCCATTCAATCTAACAATTCATCTCCTACAATTAAATAGCCTTAAACCTAATAAACAAACTACTCAAACATGGTGATTGCAATAAATATCATGAATAAATAAGAATGCATAAAAGAGATCAATAGAAGTAAAGAGGTTCAAATTCTTCTCTTGGAACAAACAGTGTTTGGAACCGTCTCCTCAATCTCTCAAAATCTCTCTCCAAGTCTCACGATAAACACTCAATAGAAAAGCTATATGTCTCACGTCTAAAGCCCTAAAAATACTTAAATACATGTCTTGAGGCGGTTTTGGTTAAAGCGGAAAACTCCTGGTTGAAAAAGGAAAACTTCCAAAACTTGGAAAACCGGTCCGTCACGAGTGTCGTAAGCCACTATCGCCGGTGTTACACGACACCATTCGTGAATTGTTGCAGAAAACTCTATACTCTTCCAGCCTGATTTTCCAATCCTTGTGCTTGACCCCAAAAGCTCCAAAATACTCCTGAAACGCCTATCTCATGCTATGACCTGTAAAGACTCATAAAGACTCGGAAAAAAACTATAAGACTCAATAAAATAAGAGATATCATGGTTTAAAAACCAAAAAAAAACCATGATATGTCACAGACCAAATCGACGCAGCACTAGTTTACTCTTCGAGCTTCCTTTACACATGATCACCAAGATTCAGGACGATCATGTTCATAACTTTCTTGGCTCTTTCTGACCTCTCGATCTCCATCTGTTGGATCCTATCTTTGAAAGCTTCCTCACTTTCGCCTTTCTTCATCGCAACTCCAGTTTCTGCTGTAGCTGACGAATCAACCAGCGCATCCTTGAGACCAAGGATTGAAAGATGTGCTAACATTCGTTTCTTCCACATCGAGAAATCACCCTGACCATCGAAGCAAGCAATTTCGATCTTCGTCATCGATTCGCTCATGGAACCTGGCTCTAATACCGCTTTGTAGTGACCGATACCGATACCTGATTGATCTCAACTCACGAACAAACCACGAACACAAGAAGATAACGAACATGAACAAGAAAGATAGAGAACACCAAAACGTTTGTTAACCCAGTTCTGGATTCGATGTGAATCCGTACATCTGGGTGCTTGACGGCACAAGCAAACACTTTACTATCTTCTTTAAAGGTTGAATACAAGAGAATGGAAAAAGACAGAGATTGCTCTGATTCTAATTCTCACTCTCTCTCAACAAAGTATTCAGCTCAAACTAACAAACTCTTCCCTCTCTTCGTCATATTGGAAGACAAAGTCCGGTATGCCAGGATCAACCCGGTTCAATAACTAATCTCGGTTATCACCTAAATCAATCCTCATATCAATTTAACACCTAAACCAATTCTGGTTATAGGCTAGACATACGAATGTTAGATGTCACCGATCATAACAGTATAGTATGTAACTAATTGTCACGTTTGGCTGGGAAGAGAGCTCTGGTTGAGCTGAAATTTGTTTGGAGCATCCTAGATTCATGGATATAGATCCAGCAATAAGGAAATCCATATATGAGCTCCGGAATATGGGAAGACGCGCTGCTGAGACAACAGTCTGAAGAAAAATAATTGGAGAAAATATGATATTGTCTTCATTATCAAGTGGCTCAAGTTAGAACGTGTTATGTGGTTTTCTATTACGTAGCGTAGTTTATTATTCACTTTATATGTTTAGTCAAAGGGTTAGATGATGATGGTGAAAGATGCATACAATTGTGATTGGTAAATTGCCTAGACATGAAGATCATTAATGCATGATAAGGTATATTGCCATGAGGATGTTTTGAAATATATTGTATGTGTTAATAGTATAACAAGGTCAAATTGCCTAGGAGTTATTTGAAAATAAATAAATAACAAGGTAAAAAGCGTCAAGTAAATTGAATGAGATTCTGAATCAGAGGTGTTATGAACTTAAATTGATCTGATATCAAAGTGATAAAATAAGATGAAATTTATGAGTTTATGAATATGTATATGTATGGACCGGATGAGTCTTTTCTTTGTTTTAACTGTGTCGTTAGCTCAGCCGAGGCAGTTCAAGAGTCAATTGTCGTATGTGTGTTACAACTTACTGCAGCAGCTGTGGTATGCAAATTGCCACTAGCTAGAAATATGAATTGTTTGAAGTACTTGCAAGTTGGAACTATGTCAGTAGTACAACCCTGTCTATATTGTGTTAAATCGTGTGCATTGCATCTCATGTTTATTTCATTAGTTGAACATATTATTTGTTGGGTAAGTTAGTTAAGTTGTTCAATAGAGATCTTGTGGGTCCAAGAGCACACCCACAGCGAGTAATTTAATTACTGTTTTTAGGGTGTGATGTTTATGTATGTTACTTGTCGTTTAAGTTAAAGAACGAGACCTACCACACAGAGTCGTCGGAGATGAGATGCATCACACATCAGTAGATGATCAAGCTGACAAAGAAGACTGTATGTGATGCAAAAGTCATAGGAAGAAAAGGCAGAGGTAAACTAAAAATCACACATTCTGCATATAGGATCAAGGAGAATAAAATCTCTCCCTCAATCTCACCTTCAAACCTAAAATGGCAAATAAGGACTTGACTGGTTTAACCGCAGTGGATGAGGTTGCAGTTGTGGGAGTTTGCGGAAACGAACGGTTGCAGTTTTAAGCGTTATTAAGCGATTCATATGACTGGTACAACGGTTAAAAACTTATGCATTTGCGGAAGAATTATGATTGGTTGACTAGCGGATGCAACATCGGTTAAACAACAAATTAACAATATAAACATATTATATAACTATATAAATATCAAAATATATTATTATAATAAAATTAATTATTAAAAGAATTTAATATTAAAATTTTATTAATAAAAAATTATGATAAGTGTTTAGTGAATAATCAATAGAAAATATCAAATTTATCTATACATTTCATAATTTTAATAGTTAATATTAAAATTTTTAATTTACTAAATTTTTTTATTAACTGGCTTATTTTATATTATTTTAAATCAACTTTTATTATTTTTAAATATTTTTTTTAATTATCTACCTGTAACCGTCCGTAACCGCAAACACTAGTGGAAAGCAGCTTTTGATTTGGAGCGATTTGGAGTGATACAAAGAGGTAGAAAACGTTTTCTGTGATTGTTGTCAAACGCTGATAACCGCTATCACCCATAAAAGTTGCGTTTGCGAGTGGTAGCGGGTGATAACGAATAAACCAATTAAGCTCTAAATGAACTGAATGACTCTTCAAAAAAGTGTTAAATAGAACCCACTAGTAAGTGTTCTTGTGTCTTTTATATTTTAAAATTTTCTTATTTTAATTTTTAATAAAATTGTTTGAGTGCTTCGGATAAAAAAAGAAGGTTAAAAAAATAATAGATTACTATATAAACTGATCAATCCTACACAAGTCAATCAACAAAAGAGAATTTATCGATGAATCGCTTTTCTCGGCAGTCAATCAGTAAGAAAATCGACCAAATGATCAACCCAAAAAGGTCAATTACCCTGTCGATGTATGAAAAGACTAATCGTTGTAGAGCTATTTTCTCCATTGGAGACATTTCTCGAACACCTCTAATAAAAGGCTAGGTGATCGATTTTACCAGGATAATTATTGTGGATAGATCACCTTATGTATTTTATGTACATATAAAAGAAAAAATCCAAAAAATAGACCCCAATCAGTCATAAATTTTGAGAAGGTAACTAAAAGTACTAACTTTCTGATATATTCTTTTAAATACCCTATTATTTAGTTAAGAACATTTCGAATGACACTTTATTTTTGTCTTTAAAATTTATATTAACAGAAAAATCATCTCTAATAACACTCTATATTCTATTCTAAAAGTAGAGAATTCTAAAAATTACTCGTTTGAGTAATTTTTAGAATTCTCTATTTTTAGAGTTCTGTTGTAAATTAGAGAGAAAGTATGGGAGATTTCGTGTGTCTCTTGTGTATTATTCCATAGGTCATGTATCCTTTACATAAGAATTGATACATATGAGAAAACGAAACTTCATAATCCTAATGGGAAAAGGAAAGCAGGGCTTTCTTTTTCCTAACAAGAAAAAAGAAAGTACATAAAAGGTAATCATAATACAATAATGAATACTAATCCTAATACTAATAGGAAATAGGACGGACCGGTTAAGGACTAATCCAGACCGAACCAAATAGTGATGACAATCTACATCGGTTTAAAACACTCTTTCTTGTAGTTCTGGGAATTTTAGTCAAAACCCGCGGGTCCCGCCCCGTTTGACCCG
>OVBI01002034.1:0-25033 GCA_900406495.1 Sisymbrium altissimum | reverse complement strand
TTAAATTTTTTTAAAAATAACATTTGAGAAATTTATAGAAAAAGTTAAAAAAGAATATATAAAAGTAATTTTTAACAACAAAAAAATAGCATCTGAAACACAAGATACCATAAAAATATTATTGGTTTTTATTATCATAAAAACCCAGACATAATTATAATACAAAAAAACAATGAGGGTTCCCTTTTATAAATTTTAAAATTTAAAAAAAATTATGACTCACACATATAAACTTATTAAGAGGACAAAAATAATCCGATTATCAATCTACGATGACCAAACATCTATTTTCCAAGGCTTATTAAACATAAAAGATAGGAAACCAACAGTCATCGTTATGACAAGTATCAATTCTAAAACTTATAAAAGTAAATACAAAAATATTTATCCCATATTTCCATATTTTAAAATAAAATAACCTATTTTTTAACTATAATATAGGAAAATTACTACTCATATCAATTCTACTTTAAAAAATCCATTAATGCAATCAATTTTTTTTTTTAAAAAAGAATTAACATCTAAAGTCACAATAAATATTACATCAACCTTATAATTATTCTGTTGACAATAAATGTAATCTTATATGTCTTTTTTTTTTTTTTAATTGTATATACATGAAAATAGGGTTTAAAAACACTAAAAACAGAAAACATATAGTTCATAACCCTGGCGTAGCGCAGAGAAACACCTAGTATATATAAAAAAACTCCTTTCACTTACCATTTTGTTCTTGGCCACATTTTACCAATATGTAGCTTCTCCAGACATTAACCATTAGCCGCGTTACTATTTGTTCTTCACTGCCTTTTTGTGGGACTGACTCGGAGTCCAATCGGGATCATCATCGTCTACTAAATTTGGGCTAATGTTCTCATCTCTTCTCCTCTTCCCTGCCCTAAGACCTTCACTCTTATCGGTTCTGTAATGATCGTTTATGATTGACTCTATAGTTTCCAATAAACGATCCCCGTACTTACTCACCTTGGCTCTGTTTAGAGTTTGAAAGATAATCATCAGCATATCCCTGAGTTTTCTTCATTGCTTTGGTTATAGTCTTATAGAGAGTAGAGTTTTAAAAAGGTTATAGATACTTACTTTCCAAGACCATTGATATCGAGGAGTTCCTCTTTGGTTCTAGGAAGACGTTTACTTATCTGCAGAAGCGTCGCATGGCTACAAACACACACGGGATTTTTAATATTACTTATGACCTGAGAAAGAGATTGAAAATGTCATAAAGAAAAATATTTGAACTTACCCGAATATATGATGTGCTGCCAATACTACATCTGACGATTCCTTGACAATATCAGTACGAAGCTTTTTCAAGGCTTTGAACAAGGTATCGGAGAGAATCTAGCCCGACATTGAGATAAATAAAACGGAATTTAGCAATACAGAGTGGTTGTTAATATCGTTGAGGAAGAAAAGGAAAAAAAAAAAAAAGGATACAAGAAGATATACCGAATCTTGTGGGGGAGCATGTGACATTGTAAGAGTAGTTTGCTTTAGTGGAACTTTTGCTGCGGTTGCTCCGGATTTGCTCGGCTTTAATACTTTTACAGCTGACGGAAATCTGCAAATTATATGCAAGTCTCACTTTAGACTAACTATTATCAACCTTTAACCTGGCATGGTAACCTTCCGATGATAAATCAAGAGAATCTACAAGTTCTTTCTTGGTAATTTTGACAATTAGTAACAGCGATGGCATCGCAGTAAGAAGAGACAGATTTAAGGTTGTCTAAGCAGTATTAGTTTTCCGTCCAAAATTATTCCCCTACGTTTGAGATACTGTGCTACTTTAGTTGCAAGTATATAGTTCATCTCAACTGTTGAATCATACCTCATTATTATAGTTTGGCCTCCAGATAAGATTGAGACAGCCTTTGATCTATTCACCTGTATAAAAAGATAGATAGATGGATGTTACATGTGTCGACAAATAATACCGTACACAGACGAATTCATTCTAGAGCATAATAACCAAAAGGGAAAAGCCAAAAGATCAATCCTTTACCCAAACAAAAATTTCAGTAACGATGATACATATTCACAAAGATCTCTTTTTATGATATCAATCAGAGTTAAGAGCGAAATTGAATTATTTGTACCTTCAGCAACGACGATACAGATCCATACAGATCACTTTTTTTAACATACTCTGCCAGAATGTCTTTTGTCACAAGATAGTGCAAGATACGAGAGGCTTCACTTTTGGCTAAATGCTTTCCTGCTCCGTGGAGGTGTAAAGTCTCATGTCTGTGTTTCTTGACCTAAAAGGGGAAAGAGATTCAGTCAGATAGGATTCATGGGCTTGAGGACACCGGTTACATAAAGTAAACATGGTTTATGAGACAAAAATGGTTCGAATTAACAGATTCTGGAAACTGAAACAAAAGAAATGCATACCGTCTGGTTTAAGGATCCCCTGTAGAGTTCTATAATATGAGCTGAAGAAAACCTCTCTCCTGTAAGCTTCACCAATTCAACCTATCCAGCAACAAAAGATTTTGGTCCATCACCGATTTAAACATCCAGCAGGTAAAAGTACATGACGAACTTCAGATGATTCCTATACCAGTTGCCTTGCAATCAAAGTTACATCTTTGTCAATCAAAGTTTTGCTGCTGGAACAATTATCACATGTGTTTCTGCAGTTTGTCGAATCAAAATTTTCCCCCAAATGAACTAGCTGTAAGAAACGTCGACAATCCACCTCATTTTCACAGTAACTAACCTGAAGCAGCCAAATTTTCGAGATATATCTCAGCAAGTAATTCCGAACTTTACTAGCAAAGACAAAGAATCTTGCAAGTACCATGCGGAGAAGGTTTTCCGTGTTCGTTTCGAGTAACCTCCCAGAACTTGCTGTACGATTGTATCCAATTTTCATAGGGCCTTCGCCAAGTCCTCCTTGGCTAATCATATGCTTCACTCTAATCTGAAAAAAAATAAAAAAAATACATTGTGTAACCACAAACATGACAAAGAGCATAGATATTCCTCTAGCGTAGTAACATGATAATGTGTCAGTTATGCAACTTACATAATCACTATAACTGTAATACAAAACGCATGATGACCTCTGGCCGTCCCTACCAGCACGACCACATTCCTTCACCGAAAACAAAATTAGCCTATGTGAGTTTCTAGCTGATATCAGTTTATCCGTAATTGAATGTTCCAATAAAACACCTGATGATAGCCTTCTATGGACTTTGGGAGAGAGTGATGAATTACAAAGCGAACATCAGGCTTATTTATTCCTGAAATACCAAACATTACCAGGCAGCAACAGCAAACTTCTATCAATCTAACTCGCTATAACATAGACCCATTCATTACCCATCCCAAATGCCACTGTAGCACATATTATATTGATCTCATCCTTGCTCCATTGTTTCTGTACAAACGCACGTTGACCAGGATCCATACTGCCATGGTAGAAGGCTGCTTTATGGCCAAACGCCTGAAAATAATATGCACTTCCAAATTGTAACATAATACATGCAATACGCTCATGATATCTAAAAGCCTCCGTAATGATACGAGAAAAGCAAACAAACGACCAACCTGCAACGTTTCAGTGATATTTTCGCAGTCCATTCTAGAAAGACAATAAATGATGCCAGACTCTTCAAAATGGTTTTTCTTGACAAACTGGTCAATATCTTCCAAGCACTTCTTTGTCTTGGGAACAACAGAGTACCTGCAAATTTTCGGTAAGCAACATTCTGACAACAGAATTCGTTTAAGCCATTTCAGTAAATTACCAAAGATTTGGGCGATTAAAACTTTGTCGGAACACAACACAGTTAACCAGGCCAAGAGCTTGTACAACATCTTCTTTTACGCTGGCTGTAGCAGTAGCTGTCAAAGCTAACATGGGAATTTTAGGAAACTTCTTCTTCAGAACACCAAGACCCTGCATATTCCAGCATTGTTTTTGAAGGAAAAAGAGGAAGGTTATGTTTCTTGAAAACAGAAATGTAAGAGGAGCCTGTTGCAAGGTTTAAACAGGCTAACCTGGTAGTCTGGTCGAAAGTCATGCCCCCACTGACTCACACAATGAGCTTCATCAATAACAAATCGAGCAAGCAAATTGTGGGAGTTTAAGCTTTCAAGTTGCCTCAAAAGGGAATCACTTCTGTAGTCAAGAAAGCGAAGCTTCTCAGCTGGATGTTCTGGTAACATCTTTCGCAATAGAAAAAACTTGCAATACTTTCCCTTATATATGCTAATAACCAATTCTGGTAATATAAAGATGTAAGACTTTGGTCCAACTCTAATAGCAGGAGAGAATCTGATAGAAGTTGGGCACAAAACTCTTATGTTACGCTGTCTAGGAAAGCTAGCTTTGTAGGATTGGATGCTATTAGGTCTCCTAAAAGCTTTGATTTGTTCCACTACTATCCGATGTGGTATTTCAAAATATCCAAATTTTCAGTTCAACAACAAAAGAAAATATTAACTCACTTTGCCACTTTTTCCGGTGTGACATACAGTAACTTGTATTTCGAATTTTCAGAACTCAGCTCCCGAAGTATCTCCAGTTGTTCACCCCACTCCATTCCGGCACTTAAGGACACTGCAGGTATATTGGCCTGTAACCATGATTCAGAAACCAAAGTGTAAATCAGGAAAAAAATTCCGAGTACAACTTATTATTAATGAAATAGAAGACAGAAACCACATCTCTGGTTCACCTGCAATAAGTTCATTATCTGGTCTTGAATGAGTGAAACAAGTGGAGAAATGACTAATGTTATTCCTGCACAGATCAGAGCAGGGAGCTGCAGAGAAAAAGATGTTACATAGCAGTTTAGAGGGTCCTAAACACAGAGCAACTCTTCTGACACTGACGTACATCCTCCATCAGGGCAAACACTAGCTTAATTTTTCGCTGTATAACACAACTTGAAAACTGTCATCTCTTTGTTATAGATTAAAAGCCAGAAATAGCTTTCAGAATAAAATGGGATATAAAGTAACATTTAATATGTGGTTACCTGATATGTCAAGCTTTTCCCCCCTCCAGTTGGCATCAAAACGAAAACATCACAACCACTCATCGTAGCATTAATGATCTCTCTTTGGTTGGGTCGAAATGAGTGGTTTCCAAACACCCTTTTGTTATTGACCTAACCATTGCAATGAAGCACATGAGTACATGGGAGTGAAGTAAATATAAGAACAGCTAAAGACAGATAATCAACCAATCACCTCCAGATTTTTAGTCCAAGGAAAGTCACGACTGCTCCACTTTTTGTCATTTGAACCATCGGTATAAGTGACATCTATAATCTCGGGAACATATCGTTCCCTCTCTACAGGACCAGATGAAAGACCATCCCTATCTTCAGAACATAAATAGTCTCGTGGCATATTCCAGTTATCACTTACATATCTGCCTTGTTCTTGTACATGAGCTCGAGAATCTGTTTGTGCATAATCCACCTTACGACTTGTTGTTTGAGGTGTTCCATACTGCATATTATGAGTAGGCGTAGATGCCAAACACTGAGATTTTATCCTTTCTTTATCTTGGATAAGGATCTCGAGCTGCTGAATTTGCTTTTTCAACAGTAACCTACCAACAATTCAAATGTCAACAGCTTAGAAGCTACCCCGGAACTGAAGGCAGACTCTCAGTTTGTGATGCAGCAATTAACGATACAAAAATCAAAAAGCAAACACGTTATCAGTTGTTCCTTAGGCCTAATTCTTTGTCGATATGTTACCTTCTGATAAGTTTTCTGTGGAATGTATCACATCCTCTGGAAGAAGCCAAATTATCTTCTGAATAGAACAGAGTAAATGAAAAGGGAATATAATTGATATGAGTACAAACCTCTCTTGACAAAGCTGTTGAAAATGATCAGGGCTCATGTCAGTAGAATCGTCAAGTAGTTCATTTGATGTTGCAAGCAGCGCGTCCTTCAATTGTTCCACATGGCTGGAGGCTTCAAGACAGAGCCCTAGCTGTTTTGATATAAAAGCAACCCAAATGAGAAAAAAATTCGGTTTATGAAATAACCATGGAGAAACTGAGAGAAATGGTAGCGGTACCTTTACTCCATGAGTACAGTTGGAACATAATTCAGTAGGCAAACAGGGGTCTTCTTCCCCTCTGGAAGCAAATTTATTAACAGATGGAAGTATTGGTGGACACTTAGATACTGATGGTTGAGGGGTACACATTGAATGGTAGTGTTCCATCACAATTTGGTCTACGTCAATACTCTGCGCTCCAAAGTAAGCACATGTCAGAGTTAATGTACTTTTTATTCCGCACAAGTAGCTATTACAAGATTTCCTTCTAGTGCAAACTCCAAATTTAGCTATAAGGAGTGTACTACTAACTTTGTGACAAAACATGTTACAGTTTACTCGGCTAGTGCTGAGAATAACTAGAAATATAAATTGAGAATAAATATTTCTTCTTTTCATGGATAACATACGTAGATTTCAATAAGGTGCCATAGTTGCTTCAAGAACATTACCTTGAGTATGTCATCATCCTCAATCTCAATGACACTAGCTTCCACCTGCCTAGCTGTGTATGCGAGGTTTCTGATTGGTTGCATCTCCAGACCATTTGTATAGTTGCAACTGCTTACTGAATCTCTGACCTCTTCATTTACCCGTGTAACCTCGCCAGCAGTTAATTTACTATCACCTGGGGCAGAGGAGGAGAAACGGTCAAAAGATGAAGATCTTGCAGTTCCTCTTACATTCCTTTGACTATGCTCTTGATGATTGTATGCATGGAAAGATCCATCGGCGTTGGATGTAACTTTAGCAGTGGATCTTCCTCTCGTAGAAGATGAACAATTAGTGCTGCTATCATCAATTGCAGGACTAATGCCAGGTCTCAAGTAGGTATTATTTATTGAGAGATTTGTTAACGCACACCAAGCCTGAAAGCATATGATAACAACGCAAGTTATATATATATATATATGTATAATGGATGAAAAGAGGCTTCTCTGCCAGGCAATAGCTACAGTGACCTAAGTGTTTACTTAGAAGCAGGAAAAGGAAGAACGTAAAATATGGAAAACGATTTTCCACAAGAAGCATGGTGAGGGGGTCGGATCAGTCAAAACTCAATTACCATGACAAGCTTCCTTCAAAAGAATTACCTTTGCAGTTTGTTGGCTTGCCAAATTCTGAACATTTACAGGGATGATGTTGTCAATTGGCCTAGAAAGAGATAGGAACAAGTTTTTCAGATTACCGTAGCTCAACTATATAAGACTCGCTAGAGATTCCATCCAAGGAGGTTATCATGGACATCTAGCTTAGTTTTCATTACGGGAGTTGAAAGTAACTGAAGAATGAATCCATAGACAAGAGAGATTTTCAAATAGCCCGAGTTACCTATATGCAGAACAAGTGATGACACAAAGATTCAAACCATGCTGAGAAAACGAGATGATACATAGTCACTGGAATAGCGAACTGGTACTAGGTTATCTTCAGTAATAAACAAGAAACTAACAGAAAAGCACCCCAGGGATACGAAAACGAAAGAACAAAATCAAAAGACAGAAAGAGCTAATAGTCCCTCAAAAGAACACATTACATTACCTTGAAGCCGTTTCTCCACTTTTTCTAGGCTTTTGACTTTCTAGAGAGTAGAGGATATGAGAGCTCAGAAACTCATTTAAAGATGGTATACACTCAAAAGCCTTGGCATGTTTCGACCAATTTGTTTGAGGAAAGTGACCACTGGATCTCGTAACTTCAGTAAGATGACTCCCACTGCATTTATCAAAACCAATCAAGAAAATTAAAAGCAAAGATCCGGGAACAGTTACTAATAACAACCAAAAACTGTGCAGTGCAGAGGAAAGATCAGTTTTGCCTCATTTTATTAGCACCGATCATAGGTTTAACATGCGGAAGAGATCCACCAGATTTATCCTCTCTTGTCACCAACACCATTTAGTGTACTTGAGAACAAAAGAAACAACAACAAACAAACGGTGGCATTAATGATTAGCGAAGCTGATGATAATAATGCAACAAAACCTACAGCAATTGTGAATTGTCATCAGTTATCGATACAATTGCTTCGAATTTGAAGCGATTACCACTATGAAGATATTCGCGTATTTCCCCTCATCCAAGAAACGAAGAAGTAACCAATACGATGAATTAAAACATTATGGTGCGGAAGCGATCGGAGATGAAGCGATCTACTATGACTAACGAAGATGATCTTCACAAAACAGTCACCATAATCGCAAGCGGAAACTAAAAAAAACGCATGGTGTGTGTGAGAGAAGAGAGAACGAACATAAAACCCTACGCATTGACTAGGAAACGGGAAGTGAGAGATTTACATTTTTCAAAAATCGATGAAACTCTACTGCTTCTGTAGGGGAATAGAGAAACACCGGCGGCGAAACTCTTCCGGTACGATCTAGAGGCGGCGATGAGGAGACAGAAAGTGCGGCCGATCAAAAATCGCAGTGCGGTTTTTTGTATGGCGTGATCGTTAATAGGTTCTCTCCCTCTGAGACGAACAAAAAGAAAATGATTTTTTTTTGAATTTAGAAGAGAGAGAAAACAAATATTCAAATTATAACCGTTTCTACCTCGCTTCGGAGAAATACACCCACCATCTCATTGCCATGTAAATTCCAAAGTACATGTAAAAAAAAGTTACTCTTGAGAATAACGGTCGGATATAATACAAATAATTCAAAATTTATAATTCACTCACTACGTAGAATAAAAAGCAAAAAAAAATAAAATATATATATATATATATAATCTTGAGAATAACGGCCGGATACAAATAACTCAAAATTTCCAATTTACTTACTACTTTACTAGTAGAAAGTACGAAAATTAAGATTCGAGTACAGAAAATTCGAATAATTCCCTAAGCTAGTGGACTAGTCCTGCATTTTTGGTTGATCACTCTCCATATTTAACTGTAACTGAGTTCTATTAAGGATTTCAAACACTTTATCTTTCTTTTTGGACAAAGATTTCAAACACTAATAACAAAAAAAAAGGTTCAAACATAATTTACAAAATATTTATATTTAAGGTCACAAACTCACAATGCCCAAACAGAACTAATCAGTCATCATCACCAACCAGTCTGTTTTTCTACTGCAGATTTTACAAGACTTCCCAAATGCAAATTCCCACAAGCATTTATAAGAGAAACCTTTAACAAAAAAAATTACGGACCAAAAAAGGAAAACACAAAAGAGAGCGAGAGAAGGAATTTGACAGACCAACAAAGAAAGCTTTCTTCTTTTTTCAACAAAAATAAAACCAATCTTTTTTTTTTACTTTATTTAACTGATTCGTACTTCTCCACTAGCATGCACTTGCTTCACCGTCTTATCATACTCATCTTCTTCGTCGTCATCTTCTTCTACTTCCTCAAGTTCTTCCTCTGCTTCTTCTTCTTCTCCTCCTCCCCACCCAAATGCTCCAATGGATCGAGAAACAGCAGGAGGTGTTTTCGCTTCTTCCACAATCTTCATGATCTCTTCGACGCTCTGGAGAGAGAATGTCGGGTTCTCTTTCCTGTAGTACGCAGCTTGAGCTGTTTCAGTAAGTTCCCTTGGAAGGTTTTTTAGGAACCATGGATGTTTCTTGATTTCAGCTATTGTAATCCTCTGCAAAAGAACCATAAGTTATAAACGAAAGAATCTCACATAAAGAAAAGATAAAGGTTTTCGAGAGAGAGATATGGTTACCTTGAGTGCGTTGGCGACAAATATACGGGAGAGGAGATGTTTGCAATCTTGTGAGATATGGACATAGTCTGGGATCTTATACTGAACAGCCATTATTCTCTGTATAAATGTGGCACAACGATTAGAGGGTCACATCGTATCTTAAAGCAAAGACTAAACAAACAAATAAACTTACTTGTATTGTTTTTCTAAAGTTTTTTGGATCCTCTTGATCTTCAAATGGGTATGCTCCAACCAGCATGACATAAAGAGTCACACCACAAGACCACACATCAGCCATCTGCGTGAGGAAAAATATAAGTACAAACCGTTGATGATTTCTGTGAAGATGTTGTTTCCAAATCCAAACAAATAAGATGATACCAATCCAAACAAATGTTAGGAATCCATTCCAAATCTAAAGAGATGGAAAATAATTATCATTAACACATTTCATCCATTGTTCAATGTACAATCATTAACGGACAAGAGTCAGAAAAATGCAAAGGATGGGCTTATAACTGCCATAACATGCACGGGTCTCAATGAATCAAAATATTGTATATGAGGAGAATTGAAAGACCTACATACACAGGAGTATGTTTCTAAAGTATATTGTCTCTAATAAAGTGCTAAGCACACTTGAAATGCCAATACTTGGATGCATAAGATTACCTTGCCATCATATTCTCTGCGAGAAAGAACCTCAGGTGCAATATATGCTGGAGTTCCAACAGTTGATTTGGGCCTAGAGTGCAGAAGTGAGGACTACAAAAGAAGAAAAACAGATCACATGAAAGTGACAAGGGCCCTAGCAAATGGAAGAAAAGAACAACAGCAAAAATGAGCTTGCTATGACAAGAGCAATTAAGAAACCACTAGCACACTCATGTGCCGGAGATATATGCCAGACCTTGGAATAACCGAAATCACAGATCTTCAGACGTGGTGCAGGACTTCCATCTAAGAGAGTATTTTCGAGCTTCAGATCTCTATGGCATATTTGCTGTGATAATAAGGAAAAATAATGTGACTACAGGACTGATAAATAAAAGCTTCTGTATGTCTGCGAAATTAAAAAAAAAAACAACAACTTCGCAAGTCATTCCTTACCATAGCATGGCAATAGCTGACTCCTGATATAAGCTGCTGGAAAAAGTATCTTGCCTGGCAAAAAAAGAAGAGCACAAAAAGCTTCAATCTCATAATCGGACAAGCCACTACAAATGATTTACAAAATAGATCACATATCTCCTTTGTTTCCATGCTAGATACTACAGATAGAATATCTAGATATTCTCCCATTTCTGTCCGCATAATCTTATTTAGAAAATACGAAATTGATCTTGAAAATGGACTTTTAATCTCTAAAAATGCTAAGCTCACCTCATCCTCACTGAATCTTCCAGCGCTACAAATACGCTCAAATAGCTCACCACCCGCAGCATATTCCATGACAATGGCGATATGTGTTGGTGTCAAAACCACCTGTAAAAAGCCAAGAGACAAAGCCCACATAGAGCAGTTACGAGATGCGACCTATATTCATACCAACTCAAGCTAAGACTCTAAACATGACACCATCAAAGTGTAGGAAATGCACTTACCTCCTTAAACCGGATTATATTCGGATGACGAAGTGATCTGTGGTTAATAATCTCTCTCGCCACGTTCTCATCAATCTACAGACCACAACAAAACCAGAGAAAGACTCAATCTTTGACCTTTAAAAGACAACAAATATCACAACTCTGCACACAATACACATCCCATAAGCTCAGGAAAGTAAAACATTCCAAGTAGCAATCTACACACAAACACGTATAGCTTAGTAATTCCAGAGAAAGATTAAACCTTTGGACCACGCTCGATGTACTTCATGGCAACAAGTTCCTTAGAGTTTTTGACCCTCATGAGTCTAGCCACTCCAAAATTCCCAGAACCGATGTCTTTAACAAGCTCATACTTCTCCATGTGAAGAATCAAACAAACCCCTAATTCCCACAACACAAACCCAAGAGGAAAAAGCTCGAAACTTTTCAAAGTAAAATCGACGAAAGGTGGTGCCACAAGGTGAGTATGAGAGAGAAATGGATTTGGAAAAAAAGCAAAGCGGTGGTGAATCGTATATAGTTTGATTATTCCCTTTTCTTCTTCTTATCCGCGAAGAAATTTCAAAAGAAGATATGATTATGATTACAATGATGATGTAGTAATCTTTCGTCCCTCCTTGCGGTGGCTTCTTCTCACGAAGTCACGATGTCTTTTTTCTTTTTTCTTTTTTTTTGTTTAATTAAAATAAAATATAGTATAATTAAAAATGTAGCCCACAATGTCGTTTTCAATCAATTCAATGTTTCCTTTGCTGACTGAGCCGTCGCTGTATGTGAAAAGGATTTCTAGTTTATGTATCTCTTATCCTTTTCTTCAGTTCATGATTATACGAAAACAACTTACACAAAACATTAATAATAGAAAAGATCATATAAATAAAGTTGGGTATTAATTTTTTTATTCGGTTTGTCTGCTTGAAACGAAAAAGAAGTTCTACTTCTACCGTTAAAACTGTATAATTGTACCTAACGGTCAAAGTTAGAATATGACATTACGTATGATCTAATCTGAATATGTAACATAACTTCAGGGAAAGGTTCGATTTGGACAACTTCAGGGAAAGGTTTGGCTTGATATGAAAAAGTAGTCAACATTGACTTGTTGTTCTTGGTAGAATGGTTGGTTTGGAGTATGTTTTCGGAATGTCCTTGGGATAAGTTACCTTATATTATATTATAGGTGTACCGTTGAGATATTTAGAGACATAATCAATTAACATACTGGTGGAAACATGCTATTCAAAAACACTGATTTTATAATTAAAAGAAATATCTAAACAACTTATATTACAATTGCCTGATGCCTGATTTCTTGTTATTATATAGGTTTGGGAGTTTAACCGAATCCAACTCAAAATATTTGAATCCAAATTAGAAAAATAAATTTTAAAAATTCGATAAATTTCTATTTGTTTAAATTCGAAAATCTGAAATCCGAATAAACCAATCCGAATCTATTCTAATCATACTGAATAAATTTAAAAATCTTGAATATTTTCTATTTTTTTAAACTCAAAAAATCGAAATTTCAACTCAAATCCTAAATATTCAAATTTTTTTTGTTCATTGCATTGGTTATTTTGTTTTGAAAAATTCTACAATACCTAAGTCTAAATTCGAAATAAATCTGAAATCCAACTCAAATCCGAAATAATCGACTCAAATCCGATAAATAAATTTGAAAAACTCAGTTAGTTTCTATTTATTTAAATCCGAAAAAAAAACTAAAGCTCGAAATGATCCAATCCCGACTCAAAATCCTAAATCTCAGTCCTAAGTCTTTAGAACTGGGAGTTTATGTTAGATATCGGAAATGATGGAGCTTTTTTATAAATAAAAAAAGCTACGAAGTGTTTTGATAAACACCAAAAATTCGAGGTAATTTGTCAAGCCCAATTATTTTAAATCGATGTTCTGGTACTGGGCGTATTGATTTTAAAGGCCCAATCAATATAAAGTATAACGATTGCATAAACTCTACGAAAACGATATGCTACGAAGCTCAGGTCGCTCTATCGATCGTACGCATCCGAGAAAAAAAAAAGAAAATAATAAGAGAAACTGATAAAAATTGTAACATCATAATTCAATATATACACATATACATATATGCCACCTGAATCGTATCTCCGAGACGAGTCATTGGTCTAACAACACATCTCCTTCACCGTCTCTGTCATCCACCCCCCCTCAGATCTGATCCTCCGCCGGATTCCGATATGCCGTCTTCCTCCGCCGTCAAATCTCTCTTCTCCGTTTACTCCATCGTCGCATGCGTCTTCCTTCTTCTCTCTCCGGCTTTCGCCTCCGAGTCAGATCACAAGGTTAGATTTGAATCTATACTCTCTCCCGTTCTTCGCTCGTAGATCTCGCGCTTGCATGTTGTTTCCGTTTGTTATCTCGGCTCGGATCTGTGAGGCTCGATCCAGCTGTTTGCTTCTCTCGACCGTGTTGTTAGGTTTCTCGTTTACGCGGCATTATGGATTAGGTTGAGTGGGAAAAAAAGGTCTAGTTGGTGCTTCGTCATCACTCTAACTTATGTCTTAGGTTAGTGGATGTGTTCATTGGTGAGACATTTTGTAGAGAGCAGTGGGGGAGGATTGGAATATGCTTCTTTAATTCGTTGTTAGGTTTAGCTTTTCATGATGATGTATGTTATCGAGATCTGATAGATTTTAGAGCGGGGAGGGAGAAATTAGCTTTCAAATGTTTCTAAGTTAGTTGAAATTGTGACGGCCTGTTGATATATTTTAGATTGTGGCCAGTTTCTGGTTTCTTGTTATAGTTGAGGTTTTGGAGATCTGGATATGCAAGGCTTTGTCCTCACGCGGCCCTCTTTACCTTTGAGACTTTTTATGAAGTTCAGCCCTAACTGCAATTTCCTCCTTTTTTCTGTTTGATGTGATTTTTTGATAAGGCAGATCATGTGTTAACAGTAGCAATCTTGTAGTCTTAACAGGGGAAAATAGTCTTTAGTTAAGTATCAGTGCTATATATTCTGAGGAGATGATAGTGTTGCAGTGACAAGATTTGTAATGCTTTCCCTCTTTCTTCCAAAGGATGATGTCTTCCTTTGTTTATTATCTGCATTTTGTGCCGATTTGCCTATTTTTTTAGCCGAACATACAAAATGTTGCACTACAAGAGGTTCAATATATGATTGTCTAGGCTTGATATTCGACTATGTTTTCTTTTCTGGATTTTTGGTTTATTCATCTCCTTTGCTCCCTTATGTGTTTGCATTCATTTTTGTTTGTCCTAATTCCCAAGTCATGAAATTTGGTCTTCTGCTTTCTTTCTTTTTCCAGTATCAAGCTGATGAGCAGGTTACTCTGTGGGTGAACAAAGTTGGCCCATATAATAATCCACAAGAAACATATAACTATTATAGCCTGCCGTTTTGCCGCAAAACTGATAACAGCATTCACAAATGGGGTGGTCTTGGTGAGGTTCTTGGTGGAAATGAGCTCATCGACAGTCAGATAGACATAAAATTCTTGAGTACGTTAATTCTTGTGATAGTTTTTCTTTCAAAATTGTTATCTTGATTGCACAATAGTTATATTGCCTTCTTCTGTTTTTCTCCCAGAAAATGTTGACAGAGGCGTGATCTGTCAATTGGAACTTGATGAAGCTAAGGTCAAGCATTTCAAAGATGCCATCGAAAATAGTTACTGGTTTGAATTATTTATGGGTATGTATCACATTTACTTGTACATATTACTGATGAAGAAGTATGAAAGAAAATAATTAATTTTCTCGATGGTAAAAAATTCGCTGTTTGTTATATATGAAATTGAAAGTCTCTATGGAATTCAACTTGCTGCGCAGTGAACATTGTTTAAAATGAGCTAATATTACAATATCACCATGTATCCACTATTCTTACATCAGTGTAACTAAAATTTAACCATCCTTCGTTTGCTAATCTTTTGTCTTGCTTCTTTTTGGCAAATGATGTTTATGGCGTACGTGGATGCAAGTTCAGATGATCTGCCTTTGTGGGGTATGATATTTCTTATATCCACGTTGAAAAACCAAATTTTCATTTTCAGTTCTTGACATTAATTTGTAACTATCGCATTCTTGTTATAGGCTTTGTGGGTGAGCTGCCTCCTGGAAAAAATAGTGAAAACGGCAAACATGTTCTTTACACTCATAAGAATATTAATGTCAAATACAACAAAGACCAGGTCGGTTGTTTCTTTGCCATTAAGCAGTATTAAGGATCTCATATGAACTTTTGATCTGATTTTTTTCTTATTTGCATAGATTATTCATGTTAATCTCACACAAGACAACCCAAGGCCGTTAGAAGCAGGGAGGACGGTTGACTTGACATATTCTGTGAATTGGATCCCAACCAATATCACATTTGCTCGTCGTTTTGATGTTTATCTAGACTATCCATTCTTCGAACACCAGGTAAATCATAGCATGTTATGCCTTACCGTTTTCATACTTCTGCCATCAGTCGTATTAATTCATATTTGCTTCATAATTTGATACATATTACACTGAATGCTCCTTTACTTGCTTGTTGATCAAACTGCTAGAACCTTGTCTAGAGTTTTTTTTTTTTTTTTTTGGAGCTTTTTGTAAGGTTTTCTAATGGATTCTTTAATCATGCAGATCCATTGGTTCTCCATCTTTAACTCGTTCATGATGGTTATCTTCCTCACTGGTTTGGTCTCAATGATATTAATGAGGACTCTCAGAAATGATTATGCTAAATATGCTCGGGAAGATGACGACCTAGAGAGCTTGGTAATGTCTCCCCAACCTCTTATTTAGAATAACTGCAGAAGTTCTTTTGCTGTTACTACTACGTTGTCAATTTGTCAATTTTATCTTCCTTGTAAGCGCAAGAGTGTGGAGCAACTTCTGACAGTTGGTATTATTGAGCACAGGAACGGGATGTAAGTGAAGAATCTGGATGGAAACTCGTGCATGGAGATGTGTTCCGACCACCACGTAGTCTGGTTCTTCTCTCGGCTGTTGTTGGTACAGGTGCACAGTTGGCTTTGCTTGTTCTTCTTGTCATATTAATGGCAATCATTGGGACACTTTATGTCGGGTATGTACGACACTCTTAATTTCAATCAACTTCGCATGTTGTTATTTCGCATAGATAAGAGTTTAGCTTTTGTCTGAATATCATTCTTGCAATCCAACTTCTTATTCTGGTTTAACCTTATTCAGGAGAGGAGCGATCGTCACAACATTTATTGTCTGCTACGCTCTGACGTCATTTATCTCTGGTTATGTTAGCGGTGGAATGTACTCAAGAAGTGGGGGTATGTTGTATCCTTCTTTGTTGAAAGCAGTTAGCAATCCCTCCAGTAAAATATCTTCCGTCCACTCATTGTCAAATTTATCTTATGCTTATTTGTTTAGGTAAACATTGGATCAAGTGCATGATCCTCACAGCTTCTCTCTTCCCATTCTTGTGCTTTGGGATTGGATTCCTCCTAAACACAGTCGCCATATTCTACGGATCTCTTGCGGCTATTCCCTTTGGAACAATGGTGGTTGTTTTCGTAATTTGGGGTTTCATTTCCTTCCCTCTCGCCCTCCTCGGGACAGTCGTTGGTAGAAACTGGAGTGGTGCCCCAAACAATCCATGCCGTGTAAAAACTATCCCACGTCCAATCCCTGAAAAAAAATGGTACTTGACTCCATCAGTAGTCTCTCTTATGGGAGGTCTCTTACCCTTTGGCAGCATCTTCATTGAAATGTACTTCGTTTTCACATCCTTCTGGAATTACAAGGTAAAAATTTCTTAACAACTTAAACCGTCAGTTAGAAAGTGCAAAGTTACTGTACGTTTCTTGATGGCTTTTTTTTTTGTTTGTGTTCTCATGACAAGGTGTACTATGTGTACGGGTTCATGCTGCTTGTCTTTTTGATTCTCGTTGTCGTGACCGTCTGTGTAACGATCGTGGGAACATATTTCTTGCTGAACGCGGAAAACTACCACTGGCAATGGACATCGTTCTTCTCAGCTGCTTCGACTGCGGTTTACGTCTACTTATATTCAATCTATTACTACTACGTAAAGACTAAGATGTTTGGGTTTTTCCAGACCAGTTTCTACTTCGGATACACCTTGATGTTCTGTCTCGGCCTCGGAATCCTTTGCGGTTAGTTTTTTCTTCACTCTCTCCTCTCACTTCAAAACTAATGGCTGGCATTAGTTTTGGTCTGAAGATTGTTTATTTGGTAATTTGAAAAATTGTGCAGGAGCTGTTGGGTTCTTAGGATCGAATCTGTTTGTTAGAAGGATCTACAGAAACATCAAGTGCGATTAGAGACAAGAGTTACCGAACCAAAAAACGAAAACAAAACGCGGTAACAGATGGATTGGGGAATGTTCTTGGTGGCAGTTAAGTCTGTTAGAAAGAAGCTTCTTACAGGTTTAGATTATTATAAGCAAGGGAAAGTGGGAATGAATGGAGGAGGAAGAGGTTGTGTATGGTAATTGAAAATCCAACTTATATATTAACATTCTTCTTAAAATCTCTTTTTGCTAGGGGGAGCTTTTTCTTTTCTTTTTTTTTCCCTTCTTTTTTGTCTCTTTTATTGTTGTTTCGTTTAATATCCCCTTTTTGGTAAAGTTGAATCTGTTCTATTTAATTTTAGGATTCAGAGATACTGTTGGTTCTCTCGTCTCTGTAAAGAGGTAGCCAGAAAACCCAATTTCTAATAACTCCAACAAATAAAACTTAAAACGTAACTTTTTTTTCTTTCACTAAGTAGAGAACGTGCAGTAAATATCAAGCTTTTTCTCGTTCGATGAATAAAATATCTCAGTCGCTAAAAAGATATTAATAATTAATAATACATATGACGAGTTATATGTTTTAGACACAAACAGAGTCGACATAAGAGTTTGTGAGCTGTCCCAAGTGAGACCACGTATAACTCACCTCAACAAGATAGCGTAAAGTGTGTCAAACACAATCACACACAAAAAAGGAAAACAAATCACTATTCACCAAATAAAAGACGATAATCCACCAATCCACACGATAAACGCCACGTGGAAGATAGGATTCCACAACAATCCCACCTTTTAAACCTTCTTGTCTCTCCTTCACACTCTCCACGCCATTTCCACAAGCCCTGAGAGAGAAACCCAAACACTAAACAATCCCCCAAACTCTCAGATTTTATCTCAAAAACATAAAAACAAATGGCTTCCACAGCTCTCTCAAGCGCCATCGTCGGAACATCCTTCCTCCGCCGTCAAACAGCTCCTATCAGCCTCCGTTCCCTCCCCGCAGCCAACACTCAGTCCCTCTTCGGTCTCAAATCAGGCACCGCACGTGGTGGACGTGTCACGGCCATGGCTACATACAAGGTCAAGTTCATCACTCCAGAAGGAGAGCTAGAGGTTGAGTGCGACGACGACGTTTACGTCCTGGACGCTGCAGAGGAAGCCGGAATCGATTTGCCTTACTCATGCCGTGCTGGTTCTTGCTCGAGCTGTGCCGGTAAAGTTGTCTCTGGATCTGTTGACCAGTCTGACCAGAGTTTCCTCGATGATGACCAGATTGGTGAAGGCTTTGTTCTCACTTGTGCCGCTTATCCTACTTCTGATGTTACCATTGAGACCCACAAAGAAGAAGACATTGTTTAAGCTTTCCATGGTTTTCATAATCATGTCCGTTTTTTTAAAAAGCATTACATTTTGGGTTAAGTTTGTTACTAAAAAACCTATTGTTGTCTGTTGTAATTGTTCTTGGTTCGGCCCACCTTTTGGTATGATCAATGGATAACTCTTTAAACTTGTGTGCCTTGTGGTAATGCAAATTCTGGGTAACATTCTCTTTGAACATTGGAAATACAATACTAACTAGTGGTGCACCTTTGATGAAAATCTACCATTATCTTTTATTTTATATTATTTTTTTTTTAATTTTTTTTTTTAACATTAAAGAGAGCTATTTTTAAAATATTATTTACCTATGAGTTAATACTTAATAGTATATAACTCATTCCATTTTATAAAATGTTTTGCTTGTGTTTCACATAATTTAATATTACTTACAATTGATTACATTTATAAGATTAGTTTGGATTGGTCAAAAAGGTTTAATCTTCTCGCATTCACCCAATAATTTTTAAAAATGATTATTAATTTAGAACCTTGAATCAATTTTTTGGTTTATTGTAAATGCAAAATACTGAAAGCAATAAAAAAAAGTTCTCTTTTTCCAATGTCATTTACGTTTGCATATTGTATCTAATGAAAAAATTAAAAATACTCATTGGCTTAAGGATAGTTTTTGATTTAAAAAAGTGAACTTTTCTTATCACTTTTTGTAAAAATATATAGTAATAATACAAATCCAAAACATTGACTTCGAAACAATGCATTCCTTAACATCTACATTAACTGTTGTTGCCAAGCAGTCCCGAGTTCAAAGAATCAAGAAAACACCTATTCGCTAGAAACAGTGATATTCGAGATTTGATTATTCTAAAACTATACAAATTATTTGTAGCTAGCTATAACAGAAGAAGCTATGAGATCTTACAATCTAAGCCCAGATAGCAAGAGACGACATGAGTCCAGCTCCTAGGAACAGCATCATATAAGAAACAATTTGAAGCCTAAAGTTACAGCTCATCCTCTTACTCAAGAAATCAGCAGCTATGAGATCCACTAAAGCCATGTACACAAGAATCCCTGCCGAGAGAGAATCCAAGATACCTTCAGTGACCAATGCTCCAACACTGTGAGAGTTGAAAGACGACGCCACTGCAGTTCCAATACCGATCCCTACCGGTGTTGTGAGGGCGAAAAAGCAAGCCATTATGGTCGCTGACTTGTTCCTGAACTGCGCTTGGGAGATGCATCCACCTAGCGCAAATCCTTCAAAGAATTGGTGGAACGATAGTGCTGCGATTAGAGGCCGGATTGTGCATGGAGATTGAGATACTCCAAGTGATATACCGATGATAATCGAGTGTGACACGATTCCAAGCTCCAAAACCTAACAATGTTAGTAAGAAAATGAGATTAACAAACAGAAGTTTTTGGATATTTATACATTTTGTGACTCTACAAGAATCAAGAAACAGGGAACAGAGGATTGTACCTGAGATACAACGACATGCCTTGCTCCACTTCCGAGCTCTAAACCCCCGTGTGAGTGTCCATGGCCGTGACCATGTCCGTGGCCAGCAATCTCGATTTTATGGTGTCCATCACACGAACCATGACCTTGAGGGTGACTATGTCTATGGTGAGCAGCATGAGCATGAATACCAACAATATGAATCCCGCCACTGTCTTCTTCTCCAAACACTTTCTCATCGTTATCTCCTCCTTCCGCAACCACAGGAACAACAATACCCGGCGACTGTTCACGACCAATCTGTTCATCAGACTGATCAGAAGCTTCCCTCTCTTGCTTCCTCTCATAGTACTGAGTCCCCATGAAATCAACAAGCAGAGTGATCAAAGCAGCAACCATCGCAAAGAACCCAGGAAAAGGAAACTTAGACCAAGGGAACTCCGGTAAGCAAGGGTTAGTCAAAGCTTCCGTACCACCAGCTAACATATGAACAAAACCCGTGGCGAGAATCACACCAGCTGCAAAAGCTTTAGCAGCCACAAAGAGACTACCTTCAGTTTGAAGAAACCGTCTGTTCCTACCAATAAGTGGTATAGCTACACCTGCACCACCAGCTAAAAGAATCGAAGCAATGGCTACTAACTTAAGCAGAAACGCAGCGGAATCGTCACGACAAAGGTCTGACTCCCCTGCATTGCAAAGGATGCTTGATGAAGAAGTAGCCATTGTCTCAGGAACAACTACCTGCAAAATGGACTCTGTTGCTGCTTTGAAACAGAGAACCATTTGCAACAAGAAAAGTATGAATCTTTAATCAGATAAGTTCGTATATTAACATCCTAACAATCGATAACGTAGAGAACTCTATGCTTAATTTGAATTCGAAACCACATGCAAAGACTTTGAATTTGAGAAGAAAATATCAATCTTTTTCTTTCTCAATGAGCAAAGTATGAATCTTTATATCAAAAGCAGAGATTGTTGACGTTATGTTCGATGATAATACCTGAGAGAGAGTCTCTTTCTGATCCGAAGAAGTAAAGAGGAAGCAAATTCCAAATAACCTAAAACCATCAAAACAAAACCAGAATCAGTTTTTCAAGAAAGTCAAAATCAAAACTTTCAAATTGAGAATAAAAATTGGAGATTTACGGACATCGATGAAGAACATTGGGTGGACTAACAAGATTTGGTCGGGATCATGAAAAAAAGTTAGTTAAAGCGTAGAAAAAAGAATTTATATATCTGGGAAAACCCAAAAGCCATGAAAGAGGAGTTAAATACGAGAATCCCGAAAGGATGAAGAGGAAACAAGTTGGAGAAAGATACAAGTAATGTCGACATCGTGGTGGAGTTTGTAGTTGGGCAACGAGTTTAGACTTTCAGAGAAGAGAGACATTTCTTAATAGATTCTTCTGAATATGTGTAGCACACGCCAATTATGTCGACATTTTCACGTAATTCTATTAATATTTTTATTTTGTTGATTTTTTATTTTTTGTTAAGATGACATAGACAACGATGTACGTCCTTCAACAATTAATTGCACTGGAGAAAAAAAAAAGAAACCGGTTTATTTATTTGATGAAAGCAAAAGAATAGTAAGTTTTTATTTTATTTATATGTCTTTGTCAAACTACTCATAGTATCCCTACCTGATCAATTTAGACCATTGAAAATAATACATGTTTTTCTAATATTATTTTAATCATCGTAACTCATTAACATCTCTAATAGGTAGATGTTCTAAATTAAAGAGGAATATTGGTTAGGTATTGAATAGGTCTAAATATTCGGATATTCGAGAGTGAGTCGTTTTGGTTTGGTTCTTTCAGATTTTTTTAATAATTTAGATCAGAACTCAGAAGTTGTAGAATCTATGTAAGACCAAAAAATATTTAGTTCAGATCAGTTCAAGTTTGGTTTTGATATCCCAGATGTTTTTAGATAAAGATAATTATTTAAATGTTTGATTTGGTTTGAGTTTTTTTTTTTGAACCGATTCAGTTCAGTTATTTCCAATTTGGTTCGGTTCAATTCAGAAGATTTAGGATCTATATGATCCCAAAAAAAAATAGTTAGTTCAGATTCAGAGTATATTTTGGTTTTGAAACAAATATATATACACTTTTTTAATATAACTAGTTGCGAAAAGGAGTGAACCACCACATAAAATTATTTGTTACTAACTGTAAAGATCTCCAAAGTCCAAAGTAAACTTTCCAACTTTTAGAATCCCAATCTCTGAACCACAAGAGACAAACACACGTTCATAGTTTCAGTTCATATTTAGACAACAACAACAACAACCAACCAACCAACATAACCGAAGAGCAATAAACGCACATCACTTGAGAAGTGACCTTGTCAAATGCTCTCTTGCAGTCGCGAGTGCCTGACTTATCGTCTTGAAGCGCAAAAATACCGCAGAGAAATGTTAACAACTTCATTAGTTACGGTGTTACATGAGAGATCAGATAGTGCAAAGTATCAAGAAGATACAAATATCAAGAAAAAAAATGATCATATTTATTATTAAAACAAAAATATACCTGTTCGGATAGAGGAGCGTTAGGGTCAGTGCTATTGATTCCAACCTTTAATGCGATCACATTTGCATCCGTCTCGAGAACAATACTGATGAGACATAAGATTAGTATCTAAGTAACTAACCTATGACACGGTTCATTCATCTTAAGCTTCTAGAAAATGTCGAAAAAGAGGAGAAAGTTTCATACCCGCCATCGATAATTTCATCGAAGCATAGAAAGATGAGATCAAGGTTGACCAATGCCTCTCTCTTATCAACCTTGCCTCTGTAATTTTCGGTTTTGAAAGAAAGGAGAGAAAAAAATCTGAGCTAATGTGGGAATGAAGAAATAAAAAGAACAAAAAAAATGGAAGCTGTGCTTAGACAAAACCTAAGGAGAAGGTTCACTGCATCGAAGAGACCCTGAAGCACACTGGCTAAGATAAGCTCGTTTTCATCTTCACCTCCCGTAACAAAGAAGTGAAGATCTTGCACAAATTTGTAGACAATAATACTGTTCTCCATTGCCGTCACTTCCACTGCATATCAACAACTAGCAATTTTGGTTGATATAGAAATGCAAACATAACCAGACTTGAAAATGATTCGATGAGCAAATTATAAAACAGGACTCAAATACTGAAAAATGACCTTCGGTCCGGGCATTTGTTGTTTGCGTCTTTGAGAAGACGGCTTTTTCGAAAGCTTCTTTTGCTGTATTTGTCGGCCAGTCATCTGAGTAATACTTAACCGCTACACGTTTCCCTCCAGAATCGAGAAGCAAGATGTTCTTCACTCTCGGGGGTAACTCCTATGTAATAAAAAAACAAAACACAGGAAAGTATAAAGATTGTGATACATAGACCAAATGTAAAATCCTTTGGACACTGAAATTGAGTAATTGGCTTAATGATAGAACATTTGAAAAAGTGAGAGTAATTGAAGATGAATCAGTGCCACACTAACACATACTGAGTGAATGTCCTCATAAATATGCCAATATAATATCTCATAAACAATCTATACATTGTCTCAGGTAGATCCATGGAAGCCACAAACTGGTCAACAATCATCTTCTCTATTCTTGTTATATCTACACCGATCTTAAAATTCAACATGCCACATAAAGAATTCTTGTTATATCTAAATCAATGAAACCACACCACCATCTTCAACATCAAGAATTCTAATTTGTTGTTTTTTTTTTTTTTTGAACTGTAAGAATTCTAATTTGTTAGAAAAACAACATCATTAATCCAAGTTAAAAGCCAGAACTCCTAATTTTCCGTGCTATGAGAATCATCATCAACAAACTTAATCAAGTAAAAAATTTCACACGACAATTTTAAACAAAATCTATATGGTTTTGACCACTTATACT
Organism: Sisymbrium altissimum; assembly: GCA_900406495.1. Classification (NCBI taxonomy): domain Eukaryota; kingdom Viridiplantae; phylum Streptophyta; class Magnoliopsida; order Brassicales; family Brassicaceae; genus Sisymbrium; species Sisymbrium altissimum. Next base: position 707 of record OVBI01002034.1, on the reverse strand, counting down.
TCGAACTACTAATATATATACTTTAATTTTGATAAATAAACTCTAACGAAGAAACTAAAATTTGTAACATATCGCATGCATTTTGGACCATACCACTGATCCAAAATTAGCAGAGGATCTACAGGAACCGCAACGGTGCAAGAGAAACAGTGAAATTAGTGGGAAATAAATACCAAAACATTATTTTTTTTTTTACCATGGCTTAAGGAGACGAGATCGGCGGAGAAATCCCTAGAAGAACTCTCTCTCTCTCTCCCTCTCACTCTCTTTCTTCGATAGGCAGAGGAAATTTTCTGATACGTTACCAAAATATAGCCAAATTCATATTTCCATGAATGTCATAAAATTTCCACTAAAGACTTTTTTTTTTTCTTTTTCTTTTTCTTTCTCTTGACCTTTTTAATTACTACCCGCTTTTTTCTTTTCTTGTGGTCAACCAATTAATTACACTAGATGCATTGAGTTTTTGTCATTTAAATTTAATTTTTTTTGTTTTTTGTATACACCAAAAAGGATACAGTATAACCTCTATAAATTAATATTCGATAAATTAATAATTACTATAAATTAATAAATTTCTCTAGTCCCAAGTCGGGACAGTGTAAAATTTAACAAAATTCGATAAGATAATAAGATAATAATGTTTTTGAAACTTTTATGTAAATATATGGTCCCAATAAAATTATAAATTAATAATTACATATATA
>OVBI01002033.1:0-25040 GCA_900406495.1 Sisymbrium altissimum | reverse complement strand
AAGAACTTTTATCGTTTATTTTATTTAATAAAGAGGAAGTATTTATTTTGAAGTATTTGGTTTGGATGTTCCGGTTCGTGGTACGCCGATCTCGAGAGAGGAGGAGACGGGTGTTACAAGTTCAGTCCAAAGTCTGCAGCCTGATCATAGATGGAGGCTCTTGTACCAACGTGGCGAGCAAGTATCTGGTGGACAAGCTAGGTCTAACCAAGACCAAGCATCCTCGTCCGTACTGATTGAAATGGGTCGATGACAAAGTGGAGCTACGGATCAGCGAACAGGTTGTGGTCTCATTCAGTATCGGTAAATATGCCAACCAAGTCCTCTGCGACGTAGTACCGCTGCAAGCCGGGCACATCCTCTTTGGCCGACCATGGCAATTCAATAAAGAGAGCATGCACAACGGCCGGACCAACTACAGTAGCTTCGACCACAACAACCGTCGGCACAATTTCGCTCCCCTGTCCCCACACGAAGTTCACGACTTGCAAAAAGCCATGGACAAAGGGGCTAAGGCCGAAAGGATAAGCAAAACTAATCTTTTCATTTCTCCTTGCAAAGTCTTAAAATCTTTAGAAATGAACAAACATGTGTTATTAATGATCTTTAAGGAAGGTTATCTTGCAGGAACCGAGGCAGCAAGTTATCCAGACGAGATCAAAAAGCTCGTAGACCTTTTCCACGACGTATTTCCAGAAGAGATACCGGCTGGCCTTCCACCAATTCGACGAATTGAACACCAGATCGATCTCGTCCCCGGTGTTCCCGTTCCAAACATACCTGCATATAGAGTTAACCCTGAGGAAGCAAACGAATTGGAGAAACAAGTCCAAGAACTCATGAAGCAAGGATATGTCCGAGAAAGCCTAAGTCCTTGTGTCGTACCGGTCATCCTAGTGCCTAAGGAGGATGGGACTTGGAGAATGTGTGTGGACTGCCGAGCAATCAACAACATCACAGTCAAATACCGCCATCCCATTCCCCGGCTAGATGATATGCTGGATGAGTTAAGTGGTGCCACTATCTTTTCTAAAATTGATCTTAAAAGTGGTTATCATCAGGTCATGATGAAAGAAGGAGATGAATGGAAGACTGCCTATAAGACCAAGAGGGGTCTGTACGAGTGGCTAGTCATGCCTTTTGGCTTGACCAATGCACCCAGCACGTTCATGAGGCTAATAAACCATGTTCTAAGAGTCTTTATCTGTAAGTTTGTTGTTATGTACTTTGATGACATCTTTGTATATAGCACCTGGTTGAAAGATCACTTGGTCCATTTTGAAAAATTTCTTGAAACCTTGCGTTTGGAGAGACTTTATGCCAACATTTAGAAATGTGAATTCTGCGCTGATCAGCTGGTCTTTTTAGGATTTGTTGTGAGTGCACAGGGTTTAAAGTTGGACCAGGAGAAATTCAAGGTCATACAAGAGTGGCCAACACCTACATCCATCGGACATGTCAGAAGCTTTCATGGTCTGGCCAGCTTCTACCGACAGTTTGTGAAGGACTTCAGTACCATCACCGCACCATTGACCGCAGTCATCAAAGAAGGATGTGGCATTTTCATGGGGACCAAACCAGGAAGCAGCTTTCAACAAACTTAAGGACAGCCTCACACACGCACCGGTTCTCGTATTGTCAAACTTTAATAAAATGTTTGAGGTTGAGTGTGATGCTTCAGGAACAAGGATTGGAGCCGTACTCACCCAAGGAGGGAAGCCGGTGGCGTTCTTCAGCGAGAAATTAAACGGAGCAGCGTTGAACTACCCCACCTACGACAAAGAGCTATATGCCTTAGTTCGGTCATTGGAGACATGGCAACATTATCTCCTTAGCAAAGAATTCATTATTCATATGGACCACGAGACATTGAAATATCTCAGAGGGCAAAATAACCTTAAAAAGAGGCATGCACGGTGGCTGGAGTTCGTGGAAACCTTTCCGTACATCATCAAGTACAAGAAAGGGAGTGAAAACACGGTGGCAGACGCCTTATCCCGAGGATACGCTCTCATATCAACCATGGAGGCAAGGATAATGGGGTTTAATCACTTAAAGGACCTTTATGCCAACGACACCCAGAGCTAGGAGACATTTTTTCCCAATGCAACAGAGGAGCTGTCGGACCGTATTATAAACACGAGGGATTCTTGTTCAAGGATAAGAAACTTTGCATTCCACAAAGTTCAATGCGGGAGCTACTTATGGCCGAGGCAGACGGGGGAGGGCTCATGGGGCATTTCGGCATGGACAAGACCAAAAACATATTGGCGGAGCATTTCTTCTGGCCGCATCAAAAACAAGATGTGGAGAGGTTTTGTTCAAAGTGCATCACCTGTCTCAGTGCAAAATCCAGGTTGCATCCTCATGGACTCTATACTCTATTATCTATTCCGGATATGCCATGGGTAGACATCTCTATGGATTTTGTTGTAGGGCTGCTGAGCATAAGGATGAAGGACTCTATCTTTGTGGTGGTGGACCGCTTTAGCAAAAAGGCCCACTTCATCCTCTGTAGCAAGACCAATGACGCAACTCATGGCAGATTTGTTCTTTCGAGAAGTAGTATGGCTCCACGGCCTGCCACAGACCATTGTGTCCGACCGAGATCCAAAATTCTTGGGCCACTTCTGGAGGATGCTCTGGAAAAAGCTGGGAACTAAGCTGCTGTTCTCTACCTCATGCCATCCCCAAACGGATGGTCAGACCGAGGTCACTAACCAAACACTCACGACTCTTTCAAGGGCCATGGTCGGTAACAACCTTTCCAATTAGCTTGAATGCATTCCTCTCTTATAATTCACTTACAACCGAGCTAAACATTCGGCTACTAATCTTTGCCCCTTCGAGATTGTCTATAGTTTTAAGCCGCATACACCTTTGGATATGGTGCCAATTCCACTCCCAAAGACAGAGCTAGTTCATCAAACATGCATAACCAAAGCAGAGTTGGTTAAGACGTTATACCAGCAAGCCAAAGAAAGCATTGAAAAGAGGAATGAACGAGCTAAGAAGTTATCCGACAAAAGACGAAAGGAACTGATCCTTAAGCCTGGCGACCAAGTCTGGATCCACATGCGGGAAGACCGATTACCAAAGGAGAGACCAAACAAGCTGTCGCCAAAAGGAACTGGACCATACACCGTTGTCAAGAAAATCAACGACAATGCATATGAACTTGATCTGCAAGGTAAGTACCAAATATCCCCGGTCTTTAATGTTGCTGGCTTAGTTTTGTACGATGCAGGAGAATCAGTTCTGAGGACAGAACCTTTTCAAGAGGGGGAGGATGATGCAAACCAGCAAACTGAATCAAGTCCAGCAGCGCCAGTCAAGACTTTTCCAACCATGCGGTCAAGGCCAATGACGCGTACATGAGCTAGGACACTTCAAGAGAACTTCAATGAAGTCATGGCAAACCTGATCGCAGACAAAGAGATTGATGACCTGAGCGAGAGATTAACTCAGAAGACTATCGGGACGCAGGAGAAATCCATCGGGACACGGTCAATAATCATCGGGATTCGGGCAGTGATCATCGGGACGCGGCTAGGGACCATCGTGACGCGGGAATACTATATGGAGCCGCGGCTAAGGATCATTGAGATGCAGCAATACACTACCAAGACGCGACTAAAGGTTATCGAGACGCCAAAGGACTCTATCTGAACGCCGACTATGAACATCAAGACGTGGAGACCATTCATCGAGACACAGGAAAGATTCACCAAGACACGGGTTAGTTTCACCGAGACGCGGGAGATTCAAATATCGATCAAATCTATTATCGGGACGCGACCACCAACGATCGAGACGCGACCGGGCCACGCATCGAGCTACTCATCGAGCCAAACCACCAACGGGTCATGAATTCTCCGAGACGTGCAACCCTCGAGCCAAAACCAATTTCCCTCGACTCAAACGTAAATTCGACCAGGCCAAACCAAATTTTCATCGAGCAAAACATCAAACCGGATAATTTCCTCGACCGGACAAGGGACGGGCACACTTCACAACTGTAAATGGGACCGGGACGATCTGGGGAGAACAGAAGATCTCTCGCGCCTGTCTCTCTGTCGAACATAAGACTCGGAACCCCGTAACCGATGAAAAGCCGATGGAAAAAGGAAAGAAAAAGGCGGAAGCCTAGCTTGCTAAGATCTTCCATAAGCTCCGGCTGGAAGACGCTAAGGAGCAAAAAGACGATAATCCATGCGAACCAGTGATCTCAGTTTGCGTCGACGATTCCCATCGAGAAAGATGCGTTGAAATCGGTGTAAAGCCTTAAGGAACCAATCAAGTTTGAACTCGTGACTATCCTTAAGAAAAATGTGAGCACTTTCACCTGGGCAGGAGAGGACATGCCAGGAATCGACATCAGTACCACCTCCCATGAGCTCAACGTCGATCCGACCTTTAAACTAATTAAACAAAAGAGGCGAAAGCTCGGACCAGAAAGAGCAAAGGCAGTCAGCGACGAAGTTGAAAGACTCCTAAAGGTGGCATTAATCACCGCAGTACGATATCTGGATTGGCTTGCTAATCCGGTAGTCGTCAAAAATAAGAATGGGAAGTGGCGTGTCTGCGTGGATTTCACAGACCTTAACAAGGCCTGCCCCAAAGACAGTTTCCTGCTACCACATATCGACAGACTAGTCGAAGCAACAGCCGGAAATAAGCTGCTCTCATTCATGGACGCCTTCTCTGGTTATAATCAAATCATGATGAACCCAGATGATCAAGGGAAGACAGCATTCATCACAGACGGCGGAACGTACTGCTACAAGGTGATGCCTTTAGGACTGAAAAACGCTGGTGCCACATACCAACGCCTGGTGAATAAAATATTCGCCGATCAGCTAGGGAAGACCATGGAAGTCTACATAGACGACATTCTTGTAAAATCCCTAGAAAAAGCGACCATAAGAAACACTTGTCGGATTGCTTCGATTGTCTGAACAAACCCAACATGAAACTCAATCCCGCAAAGTGTAGATTCGCGGCCGCTTCGGGAGAGTTCCTCGGTTACCTAGTCACTCATCGGGGAATCGAAGCAAACCCCAACAGATCAACACACTTATCGACATGGCTTCTCCAAAAAACGAAAAGAGAAGTCCAAACACAGGACGAGTAGCAGCACTCAATGGCTTCATCTCTCGATCAACAGACAAATGCCTGCCCTTACGACATGTTGAGAGGGAATAAGAAGTTCGACTGGACCAAAAAATGCGAAGAAGCTTTTCAACAGTTCAAATCTAACCTAGTTAGTCCGCCAGTACTGGCCAAGCCAGTTGTAGGAGAACCTTTGTTCCTCTACACTGTCGTCTCATTGACCGCGGGGAGTGGAGTTTTGATCCGGGAAGAGAGAGGCGAGCAGAGACCGGTATTCTATGTGAGCCATACCCTCACAGACGCCGAAACTCGCTATCCATAAATGGAAAAAGCTAGCACTATCGGAAATAGCGTCTACTCGAAAGCTCGGACCCTACTTCCAATCACACACAATCGTGGTCCTTACAACATTCCTGCTCAGGACTATCCTGCAAAACCCAAGTCTTTCGGGATATTTGGAAAAATTGGCGGTCGAGTTGAGTGAATACGATATCGAATAACGGTCTAGAACATGCGCAAAGTCCCAAGTTTTGGCCGATTTTCTAATCGAACTTCCCCCCAAAGGAAATAGCGAAACATCAGAATACACAACTTGGATCCTTCATGTCGACGGATCTTCTTCAAAACAAGGGTCTGGGGTTGGGATCCGTTTGACTTCGCCGACAGGAAAAATCCTAGAGCAGTCAGTCCGACTCAATTTCCCAGCATCGAAAAATGAGGCCGAGTACGAAACCCTGATCACTGGGCTACGGCTCGCCCACGGTATCAAAATCGAAAACATCCTTGCTGTCAGAGATTCTCAGCTGGTTGCAAATCAATTCAGTGGAGAATATGAGACCAGGGATGAAAGAATGGAGGATTACCTAAGAGTTGTCCAAAATCTCGCAAAACAGTTCAAAGAATTTGAGCTAACAAGAATTCCTTGGGGTGAAAACGCGCCTGCCGATGCTTTAGCAGCCTTGGCATCGACTTCGGTCCCAGGAGAAAGCAGGATTATTCCGGTGGAGTTCATAGAACATCTGAGCATTGGACCACCCGACATAATCACGCTCATCCAAGGAGATCTTGAGGAAGAAATTTCCGAAGATCTTATGGAGGCAGACGAATCAGACCCGGCTCCAGCCATTGGCACCGACTCAGAAACCAAAGGGGGAGAGTTTGGTTGCAACCACGAGTGGATGGAGAGAATTCGCTACATCACAGACGGGAAACTCCCTCCCGAGAAATGGGAAGCACAAGCAGCATGCTTTGTCCTCTTAGACGGAAAACTCCTCAAGTGGAGACATTCTGGCCCCCTTATGAACTGTGTGGAAGGGAAACAAGCCTGAAAAATCATGCATGAAATTCATAGCGGGTCATGTGGAAACCACTCAAGAGGAAGGGCACTCGCCATCGAAATCAAAAGGCACAGATATTTCTGACGGACGATGATCAAAGATTGCGAGAAATTCTCGAACAGATGCGAGAAATGCCAACGTCACGCTCCCACAATCCGCCAGCCTGCCGAAATACTTTCGTCGATATCCTCACCATACACATTTATGCGTTGGTCAATAGATATCGTCAGACAAATGCACAACTCTAAGCAAAAGCAGTACATGCTCGTCTTAACGGATTACTTTTCCAAATGGACCGAAGCAGACTCCTATGCTAGCATAAAGGATGCCCAGGTCGAACATTTCGTGTGGAAAAACATCATCTGTAGACACGGCATTCCTTACGAGATCGTAACCGATAATGGTTCACAGTTCATCTCGAACCGTTTCGTATCATTCTGCGAAAATTGGAAGATCCGTCTGAGTTTCTCAACTCCGATGTATCCACAAGGAAATGGCCAAGCAGAAGCAGCTAACAAAAAAATCTTCGACGGATTAAAGAAAAGGCTCGACGAAAAGAAGAGGAGATGGGCTAATGAACTCGAAGGTGTGCTCTGGTCACACCGGACCACGCTTAGGAAAACTACTGGGGAAACTCCCTTCGCATTAGTCAATGGAATAGAGTGCATAATTCCCCCAGAAATCAAATTTTTCGGAGTACGCCGAAATCTCCTTCCCATATGAGAAGAAATTAATCAGGCGATGCTCCTGGATGAACTCGACCTCATCAACGAAAGGCGTGATCAGGCGCTAATCCGAATGCAAAGCTATCAGCAATCGGCTGCAAAATACTACAATTCGAAAGTTCGTAATCAGAGATTCAAGGAAGGAGATCTGGTTTTACGAAAGATCTTTCAGAACACCGAGGAAAATAACTCTAATAAACTAAGCGCAAACTGGGAAGGCCCCTACAAATTCATCAAAGTCATCAGACCAGGAGCATACGAACTCGCCTACGACGATGATTCCGCAGTTATCCGAAGCTGGAACGCTATACATCTCAAGAAGTACCACCACTAGTGCTCCACTCCAAACGAACTACGAACTTGCTTGATCCCGTAGCATTGGGGTACGTAGGCAATTTGTCTCATGATAAGTTCAGCTACTTCTAAAAAAAAAAACCTATCATGCTCCTACCTAGAACGAACAATTACCAGCCTTATAACATGCACGAAATCAAAGCATAAAGTGCATAAGATTAATAACCATCGGGAACAATCCCGGCCAAGAGTCATAATGTGGGCCTCAAAGGAGCAAATCCAACAGCAAAACAAAAAACGTTGAAAGATAAAGGAGATAAGGGGGTCTAGGCATGATCCTCCTACGCAATCTTCTCGGCGGCCATATCAGCAAGGCCTACCGCGCCTTCATTGGTCCCCACAAACTCTCTAACGCCGATCTCCTTAGCCAAACTGTCGAGAGAGACGTCGCCGCACAAACGAGAGGCTGAAGCCGAAGATCCAGAAGATGGGATAAGTAATCCCTGAAGCTCATCGATCACACGATCCACCAAGCCTTCGAAACCGACAAAGTCCACCTTCATCTTCTCACTCCTCTCGTGCTCCTAGGCTATCTCCTTGGGATCATTCCTGTCAAAGACAGCAATCACTTCGGAGTTACAAACTCCCATCACATAACATGCCTCAGAGTCGCGGTTTGAAACCAATCGGTTGATTAAGGCCATTGCCTCATCCTCTCGAGCCCGGTTCCTGTCCACAGCTGCCTTGTACTCATCACGGTATGCCCTCTTATTCTTCAGCTTGAAGACATTATCCTTCTCAGCAAGCTTCTCCTCCAATTCCTTAACCCGAGACTCTTGCTCGTCCTTAGCATTGACGAGACTGGCAGTGCAGGAAGCACTGCGGGGCGCCTCATCCCTAGCGGCAGCTACTTCCTTCCCAAGGTTCACCACATTCTCTTACTACTTAAGAGTAGAATCATCCAGTCTCTCCTTGAGACGATCCTTCTAGCGCATTGCAGAGATCTCGTATAAATACTGTTGGGGTCAATACCCACATTTCCAGAATTAACGACTAAAATATTTAAACATCGAAAAGGAGTTTGCATATTTAGATATAAGTTTGAAGAGAGTTCGTTTTGAACTATTTCGTGGATAACTTTACGGAAAAAGTACGAAATACTGTTTTTCGAGAATTTTTTCGATGAACCGATGAAGTCGCAATTCGTCGAACAAAGGACGATCGGCTGGAAAAAACAAGGACAGCCATCTCGGTATCAAGACCTGCCCATGATACCGAGCTGGCTGCATCTTTTCAGCATGTTTGGCTGATCCTTTCGTCCTTTGAACGATTCCTCCGAAAAACCGATAAAGTCACGATTCGTCGAATAAAGGATAATCGGCTGGCCGAAACAAGGACAGCCAGCTCGGTATCAATACCTGCCCGAGATACCGAGCTGGCAGCATCTTTTCAGCATGTTTGGCTGATTCTTTCATTCTTTGAACGATTCCTCCGAAAAACCGATGAAAGTTATTATTTTTCGAGTAAAAGGCAATCACCTAATGATACCGAGCTGACTGTCATACCGAGCTGGATGCATGTATTGCCAAGCATGTACCACGGAACATCAATCTGGACAGCACGGAGCAGTCGGCTCGGTACCAGGATACCGAGCTGGCTGTCATGATGCAGTCAGCTCGGTATCATCCTCCCTCCTTGATACTGATCTGGCTGTCATGATGCAGTCAGCTCGGTTTCATCCTTTCCTTCCTGAAAACCGAGCTGGCTGTCACTTTCTGTGAGTACCGAGCTGAAAAGGATATACATTCAATGATCAAGCTGTATCTTCCAAACCACAAGGCTATGCGCATGAAACCACTTGGGAAATGTGCTCAACTCAACTATGAAGCTCTTGGAAGAAGAATCAGATCAAACATAGTTCATATGAGGGAGTTGTGCCATCCAAAAGTTAGGCGTTGCAGCCAGCTCGGTAAAGGACAGCGTGGAGCAGTCAGGTCTTTTTTTTTCCTCAGACAAGATACCGAGCTGGATGTCATGATGCAGTCAGCTCGGTCACATCCACCCTCCTGGAACGAGCTGGCTGTCACGCTTCAGCATACCGAGCTGGATGCTTCCCACAAGTCATCGGAAGATCCCCTACCGAGCTGGATGCACCATGGGTTTGGAAGCAGCCAGCTCGGTTTTTTCTGTCACAAAGGAAAACCGAGCTGGCTGTCATCTTCCGTTCCGTCTCATTTCGCTTCGTTCTTCGTCTTCATGGTCTTTTCGTAAACATACCGATGTTTTCGTAAGTTTCTCAAAATATCGCGATGTTTATTCTGTCAAAGACAATAAAACGTTAACTTAAAATAAACCGAAGAAAACCGCTGGACAAAGAGATGAAGGATAAAATTGGGCCGAGCTGGAAGGAAGGACCGACAAGAGCTGAAACCGACTTATGGAAGGTTCTAGAAGTTTACTCGAAGATTAGTGGAAAATTCATCGGAAAAAGAAAAAATCTTTTGTCCCACATCGAAACTTAGGCTGTTAGGACTTAGGATGTCTTAGTATAAATAAAGATCGATTTCTACATCTTGTAACACAATTCACAATCTTACGAGACTTAGCAATAAAATCGCATTCTCATCTTTCCTTTTACTTATTCTCCACTTTTGCGGAAATTTACTAAAATCTTTCGTGAAGTTTCTCAATCCAAAACTTTTGGGACCTAATTATCAAATTTACTTTCTGAAAATACATTGTGCGAAATCTTGTTTTGACAAATACATACCAATGTACAGCCTTCAAGGCAGATTAGAATAATTCGAAATCCCTTATTTCCGGATCTCGCAATATAAATATTCTTTATCTTTTCTTTTGTTGTTAAAATTTTTACTTTTTGATCCATCTTTACTTTTGCGGAAATTCTTTAATATCTTTCGTGAAGTTTCTCTTTCCATAATTTTTGGGACCTAACAATCGATTTACTATCCAAAAATATGTTGCGCGAAATCTCGTTCGCACGCTAAAAATATCAAGTTACTTTAAATTTCTCAAGATAATTAAGGAAAAATAACCAACTTAAAGAATTGGGGGCTCTATTGGGAAATAATTTTTAATCCATAAGTCTTATATATAATTTCTCAACTCTCTCTCCCCACAGAGTACCACGTCAGCCTAAAAAAATAACATGTGTCCCTACGCTTACTAATTTGTGTTGGGCTATAAAAATGAGCCAAAACAAACTTCCATCAGACTGCATATGACTTTCAGGACGTCCTCTGTGTTGGGCCATACTAAATTGCAAACGAGCCCACAATTGAATTGATCCAACAAAAATCTCCTCCCCTCACTCTCCATCTCTTTCTCGTTAAACCTAATCAAAACCATCCCCAGCTCTGTTTCTTCGTCTTCCGCCGACTCACCGCAGTAACCGTCGTCATCATTCCACTTCTTCATCATTTACGCAGCCTATTCTCTTAAAATCCCATTAATCACCAAACTGATTGCCTTCTCCAACAGTTTACCCTTAACCCCTATAAATTTAGGCATCATACAATCCGCCTCACTCACACATCTCTACCCCTCGAAAACGTCAAAGGGAATAAGTGATCAACAAATAACAACTTTCTGCAACTTTACTTTCTTGTTATATTTGAAGTTATGTATGTGGGCCTCTAAGTGAACCATAACTCCAATTTTATCCAGTTTCTTTTTTAAACTATATAGGCTTCTAAGTGAACCACAATTGCAATTTTATTCAGTTTGTTGCTTAAACTATGTGGGCGTCTATATGAACCACCAACATTGTTTCTAACTTCGGTCTCTTTTTAATATATGTGGGCTTCTTTTTTTAATCTATTTGACCAAGATTTATAAATGTATTATGACTTAAAAGAACCACCAAATAAATAAAATCATGATGATGTCGATATGTTAACAAATATAATTAATACTTAAATCTTTCACATTATGATCTGCACAAATAAACAAACTGCATTCCATTTCTTTGTTACTTTTTGGGGTCATAATAAAAACATACAATATAAACTACATCAACAACTATTCTCTATTACAATACTAATCCTCGACGTCTATGTTTTATACACACATAGAAAAAACTTCAAGAGCGTCAATCAAACAAGTTACTTACTCTCCTACTGCGAATACCACATACATCAGTTCGTACAATTACTATATCTCATCTTCAGAGTTAAAATACCATCTTTTCCTGGCTGTTGGAAAAAATTTCAACTCGAAATACACTATCGCTTCCTTCTAATCGAATACTCCTTCGTGTAATAATAACTAACCAAACTGCTTTGTTTTATCCATCGTTTTCCGCGGCATAAATCCATTCAATCTGTTCGAAACTTCTGATTAATAAATCCTTGACTACGTAAAAGTTCTTTGTCATCAATTCCATCTGTCCATAATCAAACAAACCAAACTAAAGTAACCTAACAACGATGTACAATTCACCGATTTCCTCCCTCTCTCTCGCCCGCTTTGAAAACCAGTAAGAGGCTGAATACAATAAGAACAATGTTTGCTGTCTTTCACTGAAGGCCACATCTGAATGTCATACAATGTTAACATCAAAACTAGACAACGTTTTATAAACTAGAAATAATACTATATGAATATAACAAAATCATAGCTACAGTTTCAAAATAACTTCTACCATGATCCAAGCCCATTAACAAAATATTATACGAACATTCGGCAAAATACAAATTGCAAACCCACCCCACCAAAATACAACATTAACTATATCTAATCTACATGTTCCTACCTATTCCTGTGAAAAATATAACTTACACGGGAGTTTTCTGAAATGCTTCCTTTAATTATTGCTTCATATTCATCGTCCACTACTTTTAATACTCACATTACACTAAACTACTGAATACCCTAAAATTACCACGTTATAAAACCAAGATTCAAGTTATCACAGTATTGAAAAAAAAAACTGTAATATCCCGATTTCTGAAAACTTATGTGAAAATGTTAAAAGAATTGATTTGGCTACCTATGTCACCAAAGTGCACTTACCTTTCTGGTGAGAGAACTCCATGGTTAAGCGTGCTTGAGCTGCAGTAGTCAAAATATGAGTGACCTACCGGGAAGTCATTCGCGGTACCCTGTGAGTGAGGCCAAAACACGGGAAACGGTCATGTGGTGATTGCAAGGATAGTATATCATGAGTGGTAACGCACCGACCGTCGGATAGGGGTGAGGCCCACGAGCCCGATAGAGGGATGGGTGACTCACCGGTAGGGGCGGTTGGGGCGTAATATGTGGTATCAGAGCCAGCTTAGCCGTCCTAGTGCTGACCTGAGAGGCGTTCTGGGACTTGACTGGTATGGGTTCGCAACAAGGACGTTGCGCTCTTTGAGTGGAGGTGAATTGTAACATCCCGATTTCTGGTATATGGAAACTTATGTGGAGAGGTTAAAAGAATTGATTTGGCTACCTATGTCACCAAAGTTGATATGATCATGGAAAGCAACAAATACATATGTTCATTGTTTGTATCATATCTTCCAAACCACGAGTCTCCTATGCGTGAAACCACTTGGAGAATGTGCTCAGCTCACTTACCGAACTCCTCGAAGAAGAATCAGATCAAACGGAGTTCAAATGAAGGAGTTATGCTACTCGCAAGTCAGACCATCTCCAGTTACGCGAATTCGGACCTATGTGCATTCAATGAAGGATTCCAACTAGGCCAAACTGAATTAATCTACAAATCGAGTTGGTCTACAATCTTGGTCCATCAGAGAAGCCCAGCAAAGTAGATTCAGCCCAAAACAATCAAAGGAAGACTGATTTTCGTCCAGACACAAAATAGCATTTATTAGGGAGTATTTCTCTCTCTTACACGCAGCAATGAGTTTGAATTTCAACTCCCAAGATGTGCTGCATGTTAGGAATTTATTATAGACGAAAATCACTTGTAATTCTCCATAAATAGAGCCCCAAATATCATCAATAATAAGAAGTTTTGTTTTCAGTAAAAATCAAAGAGGTTTCTCTTTTGCAAGATGTGATTTCTTGTAATTTTTTGAACTCCATGTTCATGGTGTGTCATATCTATGTTCATGGCTATTTTAGACTTATCATAGATCCTTTCACAGATCTTTGTGGCGTCTCTCGATCCATCTCTCTTTCCATTCCTTATTGGTGCGTCATATCCAGCAAGCTGTCGATCCCCTTTGGTGTGTAATATACAGAGAATCGATCCACCGGTAAATTAGGAGTCTTCCACAGCTTCTGTGTCACCATTCACTCCACATCCTTTGATCTTTGAGATTTCACAGTCTCTTAGATGCAAAGCTTATCCCCTCACCACCTTAGAGTGCACAATCCTTGGGAGGATCATTTCAAAAGTGCACTTACCTTTTCAGTCAACCATCCAGAGAGAACTCCAGGGTTAAGCGTGCTTGAGCTGCAGTAGTCAAAGGATGGGTGACCTACCGGGAAGTGATTCGCGGTACCGTGTAAGTGAGGCCAAAACACGGGGAACGGTCATGTGGTAATTGCAGGGATAGTATATCATGACTTTCGAACCTCCCGGTTAACACACCTACCGTCGGACAGGGGTGGGGCCCACGAGCCTGATAGATGGATGTGTGACTCACCGGTAGGAGCGGTTGGGGCAATAAGTGGTATCAGAGCCAGGTTAGCCGTCCCAGTGCTGACCTGAGAGGTGTTCTGGGACTGGACTGGTATGGGTTCGCAACGAGGATGTTGCCCTCTTTGAGTAGGGGTGAATTGTAACATCCCGATTTCTTGTATATGGAAACTTATGTAGAGAGGTTAAGAGAATTGATTTGGCTACCTATATCACCAAAGTGCACTTACCTTTTCGGTCAACCATCCAGAGAGAACTCCAGGGTTAAGCGTGCTTGAGCTGCAGTAGTCAAAGGATGGGTGACCTACCGGGAAGTCATTCGCGGTACCGTGTGAGTGAGGCCAAAACACGGGGATTGTTCATGTGGTGATTGCAGGGATAATATATCATGACTTTCGAACCTCCCGGTTAACGCACCGACCGTCAGACAGGGATGGGGCCCACGAGCCCGATAGAGGGATGGGTGACTCACCGGTAGGGACGTAATAAAAAAAGCCAAACAGAAAACTATGGCAGGGACTCCAGCTTTACCGTTCACCCTCTCATATCAAACACACCCTCCAAATACATAAACCAACAACACCCTCCAGGTTAGGATCCGAAGACCCAATACACAACAAAGTGTCATCGATATTGACATACCTTTCACTAACTCCACCACCAACTTAAGAAGAAATGTATAAGCTCTTCTCGATTATCATGGTATCCTTATAGATAATCTTGAGAGGATCGTTAACTACCTGTTTGTCTTCATTAACGCTGCTCAAGAATCTACACAAAACCAACCAGGTATCACATACACAACCACTTTTACTGTTACAGATTATGACAGGAATGCTGTTTCAAGAATGGTCCTTGCTCTGCAAACATCTAGAAGAATGCCTACTCAGCTTGAAGAATTGGAGGACTGCCCAATCTGTTTAAACAAATTTGAAAGAGGAAACCAAATTAACAAACTCAATTGTAGCCACATCTTTCTTTACGCTTGTATTGTTCGTTGGTTAAACAAGACTACAAACTGTCCAGTATGTAGATCAACAGAGATTTAAGAAATGCTTCAGAATTATAAGTCCAATCTTTACAAATAAAAATTTCCCATTCATCTCTTATTTCGGTTTCCATTCTTCATGTCAAATCACAATATAATTAAATCAGAATATGGAATACTCATAAACCATCCCCTCCTTTCCCAGTGAAATCACTATTAATCACAACCAGTCTTGCAAACAGTAAAAAACTAATCAATCGTACGAGAAATGAGTTGACATCAGTGTATGGTTGGTCCTACGTTTCAAGTAAAGTGTTCAAAGGTAAGGGATAAAGCTAGCCTCTCAAATTCAACAAACGCGTATTTGCTAAAAGTTACTTCTATATGTGACTAAAACAAATCGTGTAGATAGACGTTAAACAAAACTTAAGCTTCATCTAAGAAAAATTCAGACAATAGTACAAGTTTAGATATTTATAAAATCACCGACAATATTACAACTTATTTTGGAACACAAACGCATCAGATTACTAAATCACGACAAGAATGAAAAACACAATCCATATAAGTACATGGTAATGAGCATAGCAGCTCTACTACGGAATAACCTTCATGTTCCACATTGCCAATAGATAAACAAACCGTACGATCAATTTATTTATTCAGTACCAAGTCTAAACCGCATAATGGGCTGTTATCTCTACAGTTAGAAAAATTGTCATGCCTAGAAAACAGTACCTTCAAACTTGGCCCATTTATAAATAACTAAACACCAAGGAATAAATAATTACATTTATCAAATGTCGCCTGATATTCCCGTTGTGCAATTAACTTATACAATTAACAACGCTTCTACACCTCCCACGAACCCAATTTAAGACAAACACCACCTACTCATAAATTTTAACCTTAAAGACAGCCTAAACGGAAGACTCTGAAAAGACAAGTCATAACATGATAATAATATAAATATGCATTAGATTAACCATCTCAAAACCACAAAACCAGCTAAAAAAAAGAAGCTCTCTCTCCTTCACCCAAAAAATGTCACGCCAAATATCGGGGAAAAACGAGATTCACTCCCTACCCCGTGAACTCCGAAGTGTCATCTTGGAGAAAATCGCAAAATAAATTCTATGGAAATAAAAAACCAAACCTTTGTCCGACGGAATCACAAATTAAACAATGAAAAATCATACCAATATAAATCACCTGTTAGTGAAACATCGACGGATAAGAATATGATAACTATAAAAACACAATCATAGGAAACAAGTACAGAAGACAATTTATCGATAATATCATCACCATTTTTAACAAATTCAAAAGAGAAATCACATTTTTATTAATATATATATAAGACATATCCAAAGATGTATATTATCAATCCAGCATCATGCGAGCGTCAGTCTAGAAACGATAATAAGCAAATGACACAAAAAATCTGTAGTTAAAAAGACACAAGTCTAGGCCAGAAGCGAAATTGTAAAGAAGAAACTTAATTAAAGACTGTGTGGGAACTGGAATTTACCTTTATGTATTTTCGTAAGGTTAATGTGAGGATCCGAGAATCTTGCGAGAGAAAACGAAGAGTAAAGAGAGAGATCGAAAAAGGGAATTAGGTCAAAAGAGAGAACGAACTTTTATTGCTAAATCTCGTATGAGTAGTGAATTGTGAATTTCTTAATGTTCAATGTTCCATCTCTTACAAGATGTAGAGATCGATCCTTATTTATAATAAGACATCCTAAGTCCTAAACAGCCTAAGTTACAATACGGGACAAAGATCTTTTCCTTTTTCCGATGACTTTTCCATAAATCTTCGAGGAAACTTGTAGAACCTTCCATAAGTCGGTTTCAGCCCTTGTCGGTCCATCCTTCCAGCTTGGCCCATTATATCCCTCGTCTTTTGGTTCAGTGGTTTTCTCTGGTTTGTTTTAAGTTATCATTTCTATTGTCTTTGATAGACGAAACATCGCGATGTTTCGAGAAACTTACGAAAACATCGGTATGTTTACAAATAGACCCTGAAGATGAAGAACGAAACGAAATGAGATGGAACGGAAGGTGTCAGCCAGCTTGGTTTCCATTGGTGACAGAAAGAACCGAGCTAGCTGCCTCCAAACCCATCATGCTGACCAGCTCGGTATCCAGGATGGGAGGAGATCGTCCGATAACTCGTGGGATGCATCCAGCTCGGTATAGTGAAGGGTGTCGGCCAGCTAGGTATAGTGAAGGGTGTCGGCCAGCTAGGTATCCACGAGGGAGGATTTGACCGAGCTGTCTGTAATTTGTTGACCAGCTCGGTATCCTGATTGAGGGAAAAACCGACTTGATTGCTCCATGCTGTCCGTTACCGAGCTGGCTGCAATGACCAACGTTTGGATGGCATAACTTCCTCGTATGAATTCTGTTAGATCTGATTCTTCTTCCAGGAGCTTAATAATTGACTTGAGAACATTTTCAAAGTTGTTTCATGTGCAGAAGCCTTGTGGTTTGGAAGATACACCTAGATCATTGAACGTATGTCCTTTTCAGCTCGGAACTCTCGAAAAGTGACAGCCAGCTCGGTTTTCAGGAAGGGAAGGATAAAACCGAGCTGACTGCATCATGCTGACCAGCTCGGTATCAAATAGGGAGGATCATACCGAGGTTAGTGCATCATGACAGCCAGCTCAGTAACCTGGTACCCAGCTGACTACTCCGTACTGTCCAGATTGACGTTCTGTGGTACATGGTTGGCAAGACATGCAACCAGCTTGGTACGTCAGTCAGCTTGGTATCATTGGCTGCCCAAAATATAGAGCTGGCTGTCCTCCACGCTTGTTTGGTTGTTTTTTACTCGAAAAATTGTAAGTTTCGTCTGTTTATCGGAGGAATCGTTCAAAGGATGAAAGGATTGGCCAAACATGATGATAAGATGCAGCCAGCTTGGTATCACTGGCAGGTCTTGATACCGAGCTGGCTGTCCTTGTTTCGTCTAGCCGGTCTTCCTTTATTCGATGAATTGCGACTTTATCGGTTTTCCAGAAGAATCATTCAAAAGACAAAAGGATTAGCCAAACATGACTAAGAGATGCAGCCAGCTCGGTATCATGGGCAGGTCTTGATTCTGAGCTGGCTGTCCTTGTTTCGTCTTGCCGATCGTCTTTTGTTCGATGAATCGCGACTTCATTGATTTATCGAAAAAACTCTCGGAAGACAGTATTTCATACTTTTTCGTAAAGTTATCGATGAAATAGTTAAAAATGAACTCTCTCCAAACTCATATCTAAATATGGAAACTCTTTCTTGATATTCAAATATTTTAATTGTTAATTCCGAAAATGTTGGTTTTGACCCCAACAGACTGAACGGTTACTTAACAAATTAATGGATTATATACCACAAAGAAATGTCTTCCTACTTGTGAATTTGATACGACAACGGCGTCCTAAATAATGAAATAAGAAAGCAAGAGTAAACAAACCATACACAGGTCATACAAACGTTAATTCAAGCTAAAAGTAAATAGAATGTAGATTTTCAAACAAATAATATTAAACCTTCATGAAATAGGCATCGAATTACAGATAGAAGGTGGAGCAGAATCTTCAACAAGTAAGCGATTTCCAAGAGACACTATCCTAAACTTCCCAAATACATGCAAGTATATTACTTATCGGTAAATTCACAAAAATATAACAAATCACATCCTTTCCAAATATCAGAGAGAGGAAATTCAAAGCTTCAAGGGGAAGAGAATCAACAGGAAATTCAAGGTATAAAACTAAGCATTAAGAGCAAAAATTAAGATTACATGACTTCGTTTTTGAAAATGACAATATCTACCTTACTATCATCAGCTGCTCAGAAACAAGCAAGGGAAAAATAGTAAGAGGGAAAAAGGAAGTGGGTGCCAAGACAGAGTGAGTAAATGTTTATATAATGTAAATGATTATCAACATTTGAATTAAATAGAATTAAGTTAGTACAACTAATGTTACAGCGCAAAACAAAGTAGGGAGATGGAGTTCAGTAGGAAACTATGCTGAAAGAACATATCTACCGCAGAGCTCATCTTCAACAATACAATCTACCCCTTCCTTACCTCTGACAACAGGTAACCAATAAACACATATAAGAAAGACAGTGTATAAAAGAAATTTAAAATATTCACTCATATTGAATTTTAAAATGCAGCTTTACAAAGAGAAACAAGACAGAAACAATTGGAGATAATGAAAGGGAAACGGAAAATGACAGTCGAAAGAGATAAAATAACTAATTGTAATTACCAAAAACATTTCAACAACATACTGTAAACATTACAGTAAATCTCCATAAAACATCTTCCTGCAAACATTACATACACTTACATAACGTGTTAAAATGATTCAAATTATTTCCAAACTCCAGATAAATTAGTTGTGTATGCTTATTTCAAGAGTAAGAAGCAATTGATAATAAAATACAAACATGAAAAATTATAGCTGCAATAGGGGTATCAGATTACTGAGTGTCAATGAAATGTAGACTGTTATAAAAATTATGATTAGATAGAGAGATGGCAAGAAGGTGAACCTGGAATTGAGAGAGGAGGAAGCGTGCAGATTGGAAAATTGGAGGAAAAAGAAGTCAACTATGGAAACTAAGAGAAAAGAAAAAAACTCCGGTCAAAAACAACGGCCAAGATACCGGCCAGAGAGAAGAAAGGATACGAAAACCTAGGGAAAAATCTAAGGGCAGCACCACTAAAAAAATAAAAAATAGAATAATAGAAAATTGTTTATAATTAAATAATGTAGAACTCCTGAAAAAATAACCAAACTAAATAAAAAATATTATACGTAAAACCATTTATTAAAAGATTTAAATATAATAAAATTTAAAAAACTGTATTCAAAGTAAAAAGTGGTATTTCCAATCTATAACTATTTCGGACTTAAAACCCAGTTAATCCATTTACTTCGAGTTCTTTTCATTTTAACATTAAAAAACATTAAACACATATATAATTTATTTATACAAATAAGTTCCCAATTATAGGGAATGTTATTGTTTACGAACTTAGTGTGAAAAAATAATAACATAAGAAAAATAAGTGTTTTTATTTACTGATAATCATGTCAAAAAAATATAAGTATGTTTTGTCTCAAACCTAAAATAATATAAAAAACAAAAGAAAAATAAAACAGTTTTCCAAATCTAAAAATGAAAAATAAAATAAATAAAACCTTACACCATACATAACTACACATACTCTAAATTTAAAAAAAAAAAAAAAACAATAGCACTTACCCTCTATTTACTATTATAATTTTTAAATAGGTTTGACAGATAAACCCAAACACGCAAAAGAAAAGTAAAAAAAGAAAGGACTTCATGGATTGTTAAACAGCCCTTCCTGTGAAGCAATAATGTTTGGGAAAAAAATAAAAGCCAAAACTGGGATGAACAACGATCCATTGTTCATTTATGTTATCAACAAGGTCGGGTGAAGCTCCCATAAGAACGAAAGTCGCCTGAAATATTAGGAAGGTGAGTCAAGAAACTAACTACAAAACATCCGCCTACTTAACTCTTTATTTGCTTTCACGTTAATGGGTGCGAAGTTTGATCACAAGGTCATGTATAGAGGAGGAGGCCCTTTCACTTATATAATTCATGGCCAAAACTGTCACAGGATAGGTTCATTACTGCCAGAACATGGAGAGCCCCCAAGATATTTGCAGCTGTATATATTTGATACAGAAAATGAAAAAAAGAACAGGCTCTCAGCAGTAACCGAAAATTCCAAAGATGGTGATCTAGAGGAGACCATCATTGATGACTTGATCAATATGGTCGACAAACATAACATCCTAGCCAAAGCGTTTAGGAAAGCTAGAGGTATATACGAAGAAGGGAACACTGAAGAATTCAGTATCCGTTTGATTGGCCAAAAGCAAAGAGGAGGGCAGTACGATACCCCAACAACTGATGAAATAGCGGGATTAATAGTAGGAGATTTTGAGAACACTACAGCGGAAAGGGATGTCATTGTCAACCAAAAGTCAGAAGGCCTACAACAATTAAGCGATTTAAACCCGCTATTCATGTCTTTGCAATACCCACTCTTATTCCATATGGTAACATCAGGTACCATCAAGGCATCCCAACAAGAGACAAGGATGGTAAAAAAAGGAGAAGAAGCTTCATCACAAAGCAGGAATTTTATGTTTATCAAATACAAACACGCTTAGCAGAAGGGATGACAATAGTTCGGTCAAAACGGTTGCTTCATCAGTATATTGTCGATGCTTACACGTCAATCGAACAAGAACATCTAAGATGGTACAGAAACAACCAGAAGAAGTTGAGGGCTGATTTATACAACAATGTAAAAGATGCAGTAACCCAAGGAGATACAGACGCAAAGTCCATTGTACAAAGGGTTAGTTTACGTGCAAGCTACACCGGAAGTCCAAGGTACATGGTTGAAAAATGCCACGATGCAATGGCGATTTGCCGGTGGTTTGGAAACCTGGATCTGTTTATCACAATGACATGTAATCCGAATTAGGAAAAAATTTTAAACCACCTGAAAACGTATGGTGATGACGTGGCGAACGATAGACCTGACCTGGAATTTCAAGTGTTCAAAATAAAACTGGACGAGCTCCTAGAAGTCTTCAGCAAAGGGAAACGTTTCTCAAAACCAATTGCAGGTATTACTATAAAATACTAAAGTTGCATGGTAATCAATTCAATTGTCAGAAAACTAACTATATATATTTAAATTTCAATACACAGTGGTATACACAATAGAATTCCAAAAAATAAATCTTCCACATGCACATATTTTGCAATGGCTGACAAAGGGTAATAACATGCCAACTATTGACGAGATCGATAATATAATTTCGGCAGAGATACTTGACAAAAGAGTCGACCCAGAGGGATACGACCAGGTGCAGCAGCAAATGATGCATGGACCATGTGGTGTACGGACAAGTTCCCCCTGCATGGAGAAAGGGGAATGCTAAAAAAACTACCCCAAAAAATAGTGCATCAAACAAAAATCGACGATAAGGGCTTCATTCTTTACAAAAAGAGGGAAGATGGAAGGATTGTAAAAAAAGGAAACACAAAACTGGATAATAGATGTGGGAACGAAAAACTTACCAAAACATCGATATGCTTACGAAAAGACCCTGAAATGAGATGGAACGGGAAGGTGTCAGTCAGCTCTTTCAGCATTGATCACAGAATGTACCGAGCGGGTTGCTTCCAGGTCCATAATGTCGTCCAGCTCTATATACAGGATGAAAGGAGATCTTCCGATAAGTTGTGGGATGCGTCCAGCTCGGTATCCAGGAAGGTGGATTTGACCGAGCTGACTGTCATATGTCATCCAGCTCGGTAGCATGATTGAAGGAAAACACGAGCTGGCTGCTCCATGCTTCTCGTACCGAGCTGGACTGCAACACCCAATTTGTGGATGGCATAACTTGCTTGTATGAAGTCCGTTTTACCTGACTATTCGTCTAGGAGCTTCATAATTTAGTTGAGAACATTATCCAAGTGGTTTCATGTTCAAAGGCCTTGTGGTTTGGAATATATACCTAGATCATTGAATACATTTCCTTTTCAGTTCGGAACTCTTGGAAAGTGTCATCCAGCTCGGTTTCCAGGAAGGGAAGGATTGGACCAAGCTGAATGCATCAAGCTGTCCAGCTCGGTATCAAATATGGATGATGATACCGAGCTGGATGCATCATGACAGCCAGCTCGGTATACTAGTACCGAGCTGACTGCTCCGTGATGTCCAGATTGACGTTCTGTGGTAGATGCTTAGCAAGAAATCCAACCAACTCAGTATGTCAGTCAGCTCGGTATGATTAGCTGCCCAAAATACCGAGCTGTATGTCCTCCAAGCTTGGTTGATTGCCTTTTACTCGAAAAATTGTAACTTTCGTCGGTTTATCGGAGGAACCGTTCAAAGGATGAAAGGATCAGCTAAACATGCTGATGAGATGTCAGTCAGCTCGGTATCATTGGCAGGTCTTGATACCGAGCTGGCTGTCCTTATTTCGTCCAGCCGATCGTCTTTTGTTAGAAGAATTGCGACTTTATCGGTTTTCCGGAAGAATCGCTCAAAGGACGAAGGGATCAGCCATACATGATGAAGAGATGTCAGTCAGCTCGGTATCACTAGCATTTCCTGATACCGAGCTGGCTGTCATTGTTTCAGCCAGCCGATCATCCTTTGTTCGATGAATCGCGACTTCATTGGTTTATCGGAAAAATTCTCGGAAAAATTCTCGAAAATTCTTTGCAAAGTTATCAATGAAATGGTTCAAAGTGAACTCTCTCCGAATTCATATATAAATATGGAAACTCTTTTTCGATATTCAAATATTTTAATCGTTAATTCCAGAAATGTGGGTTTTTTCCTACTTCCCGGAGGGGGGAGTTCAACCAGAAAGTCGCAGAGAACTTGCATTATCGCTCAGTGTGGGAACCGGAATTCACCTCAATGTATGTTCGATCTGCTGAGTCAGGGTTTCCGAAAGCTTTTCGTGTTTCTGATTCTTCTTCTCAAGAGCCAGCACAGAGGATCGAAGCTGAGCAATAGTGGTTGCGTCTGTTACATCTCCCTCTGGATGCTGAGTAGATGCAAGGGGTTCGTCTCCAGCCATAGTTTCGAGGTTTCGAACTAAGGTTTTCGCTTTCAAGAGTAAAGATTTCTCGTATACCCTCCTTCTAGTGCCAAATTGTGGGAACCGAAATTCACCTCAATGTATTTTCGTAAAGTTGATGTGAGGATCCGAGAATCTTGCGAGAGAAAGCAGAAAATAGAGAGAAAGATAGAAAAAGGAAACTACGTCAAAAAGAGAACGAAATTTTATTGCTATAATGTATTGAATCGTTTTCGAATGTGTTCGAATGTGTTACAAGAGGTATGGATCGATCCCTATTTATACTAAGACATCCTAAGCCCTAAACTCCCTAAGTTTCGATGTGGGACAAATGTTCTTTTCTTTTTCCGATGATTTTTCCATAAATTTACGAGGAAGCTTCCAGAAGCTTCCATAAGTCGGTTTCAGCCCTTGTCGGTCCATCTTTCCAGCTCGACCCAAGTCCATTCCTCGTCTAATGGTTTTCTTTGGTTAGTTCGATAGACGGAACATCACGATGTTTCGAGAAACTTACGAAAACATCGGTATGTTTTGCGAAAAAAGCCATAAAGACGAAGAAAGAAGCGAAACGAGACGAAACGAAAAGTGTCAGCCAGCTGGGTCAGTGTTTCCTACCGAGCTGGACGGTCAGCATGCTGAATGCTGTCCAGCTCGGTAGTCTAGGTGCAAGAAATGATGAACTGGCTTGCTCATAGGTGCATGATGTCGTCCAGCTCGGTATACACGATGAGAGGAAATCTTCCGATAAGTCGTGGGATGCGTCCAGCTCGATATGATGAAGTGTATCGGTCAGCTCGGTAGCCAGGAGGGTAGTTTTTACCGAGCTGACTAACATATGACATCCAGCTCGGTAGGAATGGTGAAGGAAAACATGGATTTTGCTGCTCCAAGCTTCCGTATCGAGCTCGACAGCAATGCCCAACTTGTGGATCCCATAGTTTTCTCGTATGAACTCTGTTTGATCCGATTCTTCTTCCATAAGCTTCATAATTGAGTTAAGAACATTTTCAAAGTGGTTTCATGTTCAAAATCCTTGTGGTTTGGAAGATACACCTAGATCATTGAACATATATCCTTTTCAGCTCAGAACTCTCGGAAAGTGTCATCCAGCTCGTTTTCCAGGTGGGGAAGGATTCNTGTCCAGATAGGTACCAAATTGGGCAGGTGATACCGAGCTGGATGCATCATGACAGCCAGCTCGGTAGATTCGTACCGAGCAGACTGCTCTGTGCTATCCAGATCGACGTTCTGTGACAAGTACTTGGCAAAACATGCATTCAGGTCATGTGTGTCAGTCAGCTCGGT